>UELV01176693.1:0-49797 GCA_900490015.1 Megastigmus stigmatizans | reverse complement strand
GATCTCCTCTTATAATGTTATTGTTGAAAAAATAATTTACATAATGTTGCATAAGATGTAAGATATGTGCTAACGTATTTATGGTTATTATATCAATTACTTTACACGCTTGTTAGAAAAAGAAAGTGCCATCTTAGCGCCATCTATGGGTCTTTTCTCTGTTGTGGTAATGGCGGCTGCTTTTTTACATTACATTACGCCGTTTATGAGTCTGAGTTTCCAAACGTAGGCTTTATTTTATCTAGAATTGTTTTTTCTGTTATCATAATAGATTCTCTGAAGCATGAGAAATCTCCGTCTTCTCCGTTTTTTGTCCGTGCATATCTTACTTCTCTTATTTCGTAGAGGAAAAGTCACAAAGTCAACGAACATTTGCGCTTTTCGAGTCCGAGTTTTCGAATGTAGGCTTCGTTTGACCAATAATATTAATTTTTTTTTGTCGCAAAATATTATTTGAAGCTGCAGAATTCTCCGTCTTCTCCGTTTTTTGGGTAGAAGTTTCTAGATTTTTTATTATACGTGTTTCAAGTACCGCACGGCTCAGATTTGGGTTGTCGGTACAGTAGGAAATTTTTTTCCATATGGCATCCCCTTAAACGGCCTTCAACCTTCTCTAAGTATCTATACTATTCATTCCAAATATGTTTCTAATAAGAATTTTGAAGTGTACATTTTTGTAAAATTTCCTACCACATTTATATGCATAACTTCAAACATTTTTTATTAATTTGTTATTTATTTAAAAGTTTCAGAATGATTTTCCCCACTTTCTTCAATTAAATTTATTCAACTTTAGTAATATAACATTGAAATAAATTCTTTCAATAAAATGTAATCCATTATTTACATAAATAATAAAAAAATTGAAATAATATAAGATATTGAAAAAGTCGTCACGCGAAATGTCATTTTTTTTGTTTTTCTTCAAAATCAGTGGTTCAGTGGCATATAAATCATCGACATGTATAGATCATTTTAAAGTAGAGATATCAACGGTTAAAATGAGCTATGACACGATATTAAAATCGAAAAAGGTTCAAGAAAGTTTTCCGTGGAAGATTTTTTGTTTTTTTTGAAAAATGTAAATATTACGAAAATTACTTGTTTTCCATATTCAAAAAAAATCATGCTTATTTAGTGCAAAAAAAGGTATACTTTCACAAAATTTCAAGTAAATTGAATTATTTTTACGAAAGTAAAAAATAAAAGTGTGAAAAATCGATTTTCCGCCATTTTCTCGGACAATTTGACGTTATGTTAAAAAATGTCTTATATGAAAGTTTTCCATTTTTTTATTCCCTACAACTTCTGTGTACAACATTTTTCGCTAGGAGGTCAAGTTTTCACGAAAATTGTAAAAAAAATATTTTCAACCCCTAAAAACCACCCCATTTCGCCATTTTGCTTCATCTCGTGTTTAATAATTTTTTTTTCTCTTTGTTATAACCTTAACTAAACGTTCCAACTGGTCTTTGCCTGCTGATAATTTTCCCCTTCGTAGGCTTTAAAATCCGCTTTGGCACTAGCCTATAGGTTTCAAATGAGATTAATTAAAGCCTCGCGGCACGGAAAAAATTGCAGATATAATAAGTTGTTTGGCCTAATGCGCTCGGCAAATCGTGTTTATAGTTTGACATAATGTGTGTTACGTGAAGATAAGTGGGGACTATACCGCTGTTTGTGGCCTGTAAGATAAAGAGTTCAAGGTTGAAAGGGCACGGGACGCGCCCGGAAAGGCTAGGCACGTTTCTCTTCGACACGTTTCTTTTTTATTCCGGCGACACTAAAACTGCAAGTGCAAATGCGCGACCCTAAAACGGAACCTCGATTGCTGCGCGGTCGCCTCTGATATATCAAAAAAGAAAAAGGAAAGGATATTTGACGGGTATTATAATTTAGTTTTAATATTTGTTTAAGTTATAGAGCGCATAATAACGTGTAAGACGTATAGAGTCTTACCAGTCTTAGCACTAGACGTCCGCTGAATGTGCGACAGCCTCGTTAAAAAGGAAGAGGCGGCGTGGAATACGCTCTTTCGGTTTATGAGTATTCTTAAAGAGTTCACTTTAAGTTGAATAATAGGAAAATGACGCGACCCATTTTCCGTGTGAAAGACATTTCACTGCGAAAGAGCTCTTCTTTTTTTTCTCGCTAGTGTAATATTGAATCGTATGTTTTTTACTATGCTTTTGTAAATTGTTTAGAAAGCTAGTTTCGATAGACTACTAATATCAAGGTACTGGGGATAAAATTGAAATTACTTTGAAATAAAATGGAAAAAATATATTGGCCATCCTAAATTGTATATAAGTCAATCTACGTTATATCTTCTTTATTAAGTTCTAATCTTATATACGATGCTAATCACCTTATAAACTGAGATATAATATCATAGATAGAATTTATATATTTATTATACCATTTTTCAGTTTATTTCTAAATCAAAAACATGAAACTTATTACAAGTATTTTTCAGCTACTGATTTCATTTCGCGATACGTATATAGGAATGGCGTATAATTACATTATTTGATAATTTAATAAAACCCGTGCTCAGTGCGGAGCCCATAGCGAACTCAAAGAAATGAAAAGTAATTTGATAATATAATAATTACATTATTTCCTTTGGTATGGTACAATCGCAGTTTTTCTTCACTATTTGTATATCGCACTGCATACCTTTATATAAATTTGAATAAAGGTACGCAAATATTCGACAATATTAACACCGTACCTGTAAATTAATAATATTACAATACTCATAAAGATTTATTGTTTTACAAACACATTAAAAAAAAAAATATATTCTATACTTTAATATGTAGCATTTCAAAAAGTTCAAAAACTAGAAATAGACGTTTTAAATCTCTGCACACTGACCCAGTTATTTCAACTGTTTCTTAAGAAAATGTGTCCAGTTGTGACTAGACTGAACTTAATTCTCAAATCACGCAAAACATAAAGAGGAACGTACTTCTTATCTCCTTAATGTCTATTGTCGGTTTACGCAATTGTTGGTAAAACGTCTAGCAACGACTTGTTACCTTTTGTTGTTTTTTTTTTAATATTTACCTAACTTTTTAAACAAATGCCTTAATCCAGTGACTGAACGGGTCTATCGAACATTTTCATTCGCCTAATTACAAAAGTTTAGCTCTAAAATAAAAAATTGCAATTAGTAGTTTTGAAAAACGTATGTACAGTGTAAGTCTCTGACCGAATGAATAACTGAAAAACTACTGAGCACATTTGTCTTTCTTAACAAGTTTTCATTTAGTGCTACCTGTGCACCGGTATATTCATTCATCTTCATTTCACTGATAAAAATAAATTGTGGAGAAACTTTTTATTAACACTGTTGATTTTACAAAACATTTTAATAATGTGATTACAAAAAATATATACAAAAAATGTATTATATGTTCATAAATTATGTATGATTATTAATTTTTCGTTATATTTATATGTGAAGTACCTCAACAATTATAAATGCAAGTTCAAAAGACAATTTATAATCTAAATAAACAACGCCAAGACTTATCAAATATAATTTCATAAAGCTGGCGATTACGCGGAGATATTAAGCCTTTTCATTATGACGCTTTGATGGCGCGTAAATTATAAGTTTTGAAATATTTATAAAGGACATTTTATGAAGCCGCGGGGTCAAAACTTCAAATGAGTATAATCTTTTTATTTACCTTAAACTTTAACAATTTCGAAGCATGTGACAAAGTGAGATTGTCATTATTGAGATGATAGAATGGGCCGCAATAGAATGCCAATGAAATGGCATTGAAATGACAATAGAAATTGCAATCATTCTCTTCCGTAAGGACGGATTGATTGGTTATACTGAGCAGAGTAATCAGATTCCCATCGAGGAGAAAAGATTGTCTTTGAATCTGTACCTTTAATCCATTTTCAAACTGTAAATTTTTAGCGAAAAATACTACGCAAATTTTAATTTATTGATACCCAAGTAAGATATTCAGAAAGCTAAATATTCCTTATTTTATAGGAGTGCATATTTTCCCTAGTTTTCATTCCAGAGTTTTTTGCTTTCTTGGAAAAAAATACGCCTCTAGAAAGGTTATTATTATACCATAATTGCGTTACTTTTAATTGATCGTGATTACAGAGCTCTATTTGAATAAATCAAAGAAAAGTGCGGTAGTTTGCATTGATTCGAACCAATTTTCAAATTGTTCTCGAACGCACGCGAAATCTTTAAAATACACGTGAAAATGTAGGCCGATATATAGCGACGATAAAAAATTTCTGGGATTTTCCGAAAACAATTTCTTCACTGTCCCAGATTCTTCACCCATAGCATAACATATATGTACATAATAAAAGACATCTTCTCGCGTATTATTATAATAACCGACGCGTAAGCAGTTACTTTAAATCCATAAACAGCGCCTGCTTCTGTCCGACACTTGTCCTACTTAAGTAGATTTTCGAATTATTCGCTAACCGAATCGTGCGCTATATACCAATAGACAACAACAAAGTCCCTTGATCCGCACAGCAACCAAAATCCAATGCGCAGCCAATAATTTCCAAAACTTTACGTAAGCAATGTATATCGATTGGAAACTGTTATTGTACTTCGAGCAGCGGTACACAGTTAAGCAGCCTATAACAACATCGCGTCGGCTGTTCGACCGAATCACCACCGTGGTGGCGCGGCGCGAGTGCGATGGTGCCGGTGGCCTCGTGGCCTCCTGTGTATCATACAAATATTCTCTCTCTCTCTTCATTCTATCCCCTTCCACTTCTCTCTCTCACTCTATCTATCTTTCATTGTTATCCCCTCTCCCGACCAAGCTCAACGCGGAGAGACGAACTATCTGCACGCGCATCAGCTGCAACTTCCACTGGATAATTCCTGTAACGCGCTTTCGTGTGGCGTCACGCGCCTCTCTCTCTATCTCTCTCTCTCTCTCTCTCTCTCTCTCAGCTCACAATGAGAGCGCGAAACGAGCGATAAGCAGTAATGAGGTGCGGACGATTATGAGCGAAAGAATGAAAAATAAGGATTTTGGAAAGGAGCTTTGGCGAGGGAGAAAAATGGGACAAAGTTGGATAGCGGAGTGGTAGTAGCGAGACAAAGAGTTACAGTTACATATAACTGGTCTCGCCTCGTAAGAGGAAATGCACACGGGCAGGTGTAAAACACACGAACATAACCTCACTTGGCGCCTGAGCTGCTCCGAAATATTTTCTGCTTCACTTTCGCCACACACCGCAGATACTTATATCAAACTGAACACGCACAGACCTCAAGGGATCACGAGGACTAATACCTAAACTAATATCCACGATATCAACGTAATACGGAAATATCTTAGTTTTCTAAATGTTGTGCCAATTGAATAAAAAAAAAAGAAAAGAAAAAGGGGTACGAAAGAGAAGGGAATAAAGAAAAATCGTAGGCGCGCACTACCTTTATCCCCCATACTCGGCGTCCGGTGCTAGTCGCGCGCGGCTCTGCCTCGAGCTCGTCAGCATGCTACGCCGCTTCGTCGTCGACGAGGAGACGGCGAGCCTCATCTGCGGTGCTGTGCTGGGCTGCACACTGACTGCCCAGTATTGCCGCTCTGTCGCGCGCCTCTACCTCGGCTCCAGTTCTCTGTGCAGGCTATAGCTCTGTCTCGCTCGATGTTGTGTGCAGTCTGTGTGCGTGTGCGTGTGTCTGTATTAGGGGCGACCGGAACGCCGCCCGCTTTTCTTGGCCGAAACGCGCGCGGAACCGTACGGCTACGGCCGCGACGAGGCTGCACTCTGCAACTTCATCACTTTCTCTTTCTTGAGGGGTTGAGAAAGATGGAAGGGAGGATTTTGAATCTGTGTGTGTATGTGTGTGGTAGTGGGGAAGTATAGTCCGAATTCTCTCTCTCTCTCTCTCTCTCTCTCATGTGCAAGCGCGGAAGAAGTTTTTCTTTGTGTATGCACACCCGTACGCTCGAGCACGTTTGAATAAAATCTCGGGGAGCTGAGAGAGTTCCGCTGTGCCCTAAAATTGTACGCTTGCCGAATATGCTGAAAACTGAAAAGTATATATGTGTGTTTGTATACTTTTGCCGGTATAAGCTGGAGTACCAGCAGTTTTTTCTGCAGTGGAAGATTGTTAAATTCTTAACGGTATGGTTTAGCGGGCGTAAGGTAATGCTTATACTGTGCGTATAAGTATTCAAATAATGTCGTCTGCTTTTTGATCGAAGAAATTCCTGCTGGTGCGAAACAAAAAAATTTAATTCTATTTTCAGTTTTGACCCAAAACTCAATCGTCCAAAAAAGTTATGTAGGTAGTTTTTTAACAAACTATAAATTACAATTGGAGAAAAAAACGCACATACTATAGATATCTTTATCTAAATTGATAAATTGAACATGAAGTTTGATGTTTTATTTCTGTTTTTTAATAATCTCAACATTTCATATTACTAATATCTAAGGATGGTTAATCGTTCATTCATCGATTCTAAAATATTACAGTTTTAAATGCTTTGTATACATATGTTAATCTTATTGCATAGGTATATATAATACATTGACAAACACTAATACAAAATTAACAAAATTAATTAAAGTGTGTGCCTATAAAGTAATTCTTTATCTGACATTTGATTCGAAATTCTACATCAAAATTATGATTACAGCATGTTCTTATAAGTCCTGAACTTGTACAAGTCTCGAAATAAACACGGTATTAATCACGGAATACTTTTCGACAATTGTTGTAAGTTTTTTCGTATTCTGGATCTAATGGACCAGAACATCCATTTGGACCAAGTTTGTGAATTCTGGCAAAATCGTCACAATTGATGTCTCCATCGCCGTTACAATCCTGCAGAAAAAACATACAAATAATGATAAATATAAACTTGATATACATATGCTACAATTCTAGTGTTTTATTCACATGTGTACCTGAGCATATTTCGTCATATATCCTTGTACGGCACGAGCTGCACATTGAGCATCTTCAAGACACTGGGAATAAGCTGCAATGAATTATTTTAAAAGTACAAAGCCAATCCAAAATTATTAGCGTACACAAAATTGCATTAATCGATACCAATTGTTTGAAGCTAAGCTTAAGCTAAGAAAGAAATAAAAATCAACATACCAGTATCATCAGAACTGGATGCTCCGTCCAGCGTTGGTTTGCCACCGTCCGCCCAGTAATTCCATGTAATTTTAAAAGGTCCGCAAATATCACCCACGCATTTTAAGGAAGTATCACAACCAGATGCAGCATCACATATACATCCAAGACAAGCTTGACTCAGATTTCTTTCCTCGCCTGAAAGTAGATTTTATGTTTTACTCTGTTTTGCTTTGAAGATTGGTTAAATGTTTGAAAAGCGGTTAGCGAAAATCATTTACTACTATATATTTAACAAGTTAATTGCTTTTTTAAATGCTTTATAGGTGATCAGGTAATTTACTGAATTTCACCGGACATGAACTCGAACAGTCAGCCTTTAAAGAATAAAGTATTCTTATTCTGCGTTACAACATAAATTCGCAAAAATTTCACATATTTTTCTGTACGGTGTATGAAAAATTTTACATCCATTTGTTATTATTGATCAAAGCAAGAATTTACCTGAAAATTCTCTTTCTATTTCTAGTTATTCTCAAATAAATGTTACTTATACATAGCAATTAAATATAATGATTGACAACGAGTGATTCAGGAAATAAAATTCAAAAAAATTGAAAAGAATTTGTTTGTTGAAGTATACATTTTTTGAAATTATGTATGCAACTAACAATGACTAAGTTGAACAAAATGATTTTTTACGCAATAAGTATATATAGGAATTGGTGTGAAAAAATAGTAGAGGATAAGCGAATGCTATTAGCATATTACAATCGGAATCTATACAGTTTTATCTGTATCTTTTCAAGGCTGTGATCAATGTGCAATTATTTTAATATTGCACTTCGGAACTACGTAGTAGGGAAAAGCTAAATTTTCGAAATCACACATTTTTTCAAATAATTTTCTGAAACAATTTTATTAAACAATTTTATTCAACAATTTTTTCAAATAATATTATGAAGATTTAATTATTAATAATAATTTTATTAAGAA
Organism: Megastigmus stigmatizans; assembly: GCA_900490015.1. Lineage (NCBI taxonomy): Eukaryota > Metazoa > Arthropoda > Insecta > Hymenoptera > Megastigmidae > Megastigmus > Megastigmus stigmatizans. The sequence continues at coordinate 41,684 of UELV01176693.1, read as the reverse complement.
CTTCAAATATGTAGATTAATGCATCTTTCTGTGCAAATGTACAATTTTTTGTACATATATACAAAAAATTAATAATTTTCAAAACAAGTTAAAATTGTAAATGTTACCAAAAGAAAAATGTTAGCACCTTTAGTGTACTAATTGTTAATACAAATTCACACTAATTATTTGTTAATCACTTAGATAATTAGTTCAAGAAACGCACTCACCCGAAACAACAGCAAATAAATACACGATCGACAGGATCAAAACTTTGCGTGCCATATTTACTATGCGATCACTGCCCAAATTAGGATATAAAGCAAACTCGGAGCCGATCGGCAAAAAACTTCCTTCTCCGGATCTTGATAGCCAACGACTATTGCTTATGCGTTCCGTATAGTGTTTTATAACTAATTATCATCGGCGCCGATCGTCTTTATTCTCAATGGTGGGGATCAGCTCCGTAGTACATCATCCATTCCAACGATTGAAACCGGATGAAAATCCTAATGTGTTTACGAGTGCGCCTTCGCTTCTGTGAAGTGCTTCTCGCGCTCACACGCACACAAATAAACGATTATTCAACGGCTTTGCAAAAGTATAATTTTGCATGCAAGCCTATAATAAGTATACCGATATCTGCGAAGAGGGAAAATCCAAGTGATCATCGCGTGTGGATCGAAATCTTATCAGATTCTATTTGTTTATGTGGTGTATTAAAAATTGTATGGATTGTATGTATTATGTAAACATAGAAAGTAAAAAGTAAATTATCATATGTGCACCTTGAGATATTACAGCTGCAGAAGTGGCTCTATACACATTATTTAAAGTTAAAGTTAAAGGAAAGGTTATGCGTTGAGGAGTAGTAATTATGTGAAGATAATCGTGTGAAGAAGAGATGAAAAAAGTAATTGAAATCGCAAATCGTTATAATTGGAGGTGCGGATGATCAATAATAAAGATGAAATTTTTTGAAGATTAAATCATTTGATACGTCAACAGTTTTAATATTTTTTAGAATAAAATAAGACTTATTAAAACTTACATTATTTTCTTATACATTGTAGACATGTTTCCTTTGATTTAAAATTGAGGAGACAAATCTCAGATGCACATCTTTTATTTAAACTGCATACTTATTATATTGAATTTAACACAAAAATTACAAAAATGATGTGTTATCAGGAAAATTATTTATATAAACACTCCTTTAGCTGACGAATAACTGAATTCGTGACGATATGCTATAACATTATTTTCAAAAGTATTATTATCGAAATATGAGTTATAAAATAAAAATAGGAAGGTATAACGTATCCGAGTAGAAATGCCTTATTACCCCCTATCAGTAATATTAGCATATAAAAAAGATAAATAACCGCAAGATACAACTTTTTCTTTTTCGAACCAAATTAATATATTGGTATTCCGTGATTTTATTTCACGTTGAAAATATTGTAATGTGTTTACCCCCATTGCATATAATATAAGAAAAGTCCTTCAGTTGTTAGGGTAGCAGCGGCACCACTTTTGACCACTACTGTACTTGGGGTGACTACACTGAGCTCTTGATTTCCGCCTTCTTGGTCATTAAACGTATGGCGGATAACTCAAAGAATAGTATGTGATAAACCAGTGACCAAGTTAATAATCTGCAATGACTGTAGCCGTTATGATGTCAATTCTTTCTAAACTTCTTCACAAAACACACTAGTACCAAGCATATTTAATATTTTATTAATATTGTTCACCGACAGTCTTAATTTATAAATAACCATTAAATAGCATCACTATAATTTATAACTTTCAAAATAATGTGATTAAGTAGAAGATGAGTATTGCAGATATAAACTTAGGAGCGAGTCAGAAAATCAAAGATCATATAATTTTAGTGTGACGAATAAGTTGTAGCACCTATCGACGAGTTCTGACACTTGAGTAAAACTTTCTAGTCTGGTAACTCCATTGGTAAAGTAGCTCTGCTACTGTAACTTACTTGGAAGCAGGTCGATGGTCGATATGGCATGAAAAGATTTTTTAATATAATGCCCAGAATTTTTACACAGCTCTATGTTTATATCGATGGTTTCCATTATTGACATTTTTAATTCACTTTTACTCACTTATAGATGCTAATTCAAAAATTTAATTATAGAAGTACATTATCAGTACGTAGTCGACTATCAGTAAAGCAGATTATACTAATGGTTTACAAAACGATCTCTAATAGTATATCTAAAATGTTTATTAAATATAAAAGTAAGAATTACCATCCACAATTCTAATAATCTAAAAGTAATTTAAATGATTATAGATCTTTTTGATTTTGCTTTTCTCAACAAATGGTACTGTACAATAACATTTATTCAACTTAGAGCCAAGATTTAATACAGAAAGGAGTATACATGCTCAGTATTTATGAGAAACAAATCAAAGCAATAGTTAAAATAAAATAATTAACGATAATTATTCATTTTTCTACAACTAAATCCCTTTATGCTAATGGATCGTTATAGGTAAGAATTATATATCTTTATCATCGTTGAAAAAGTATATTCATAAACGAAAACACATTTTAGATAGTCAAATAAGTTTTATTGGTAGAAAAAAATTGCACAGTCGCATGCGTTTCATTAGGAATGTCAACTTATCCATAACGTCTCTCAAATTCATCATATCTATCGACAATAAAAAGTGTATAATGTAGTAGGAAAAAAGAAACTATCAGATCATCGGCAATTCACTAATCGCTACTAGCTCTAACAATAAATATAAAAAATAAATAGTAATTACATATAAAAAGTATATTAGAAGCTAATTTCAAACGTTCGAAATCTATCGAATATATAGTTAATACTATTACAGATGAGATATATAGATGAGCGTTTTATGTTGCAGCTGATTCAGGATGAGAAGATGGATCACCTATTAGATGGCTATACCTATAAGAATCACTGAAAACTGTTTCGACAATTGACGTAGGCACTCTCGTATTTGGGCAGCAGTTGGCCCGAACATCCATATCCACCAAGGTAATGAATGCGCGCGTAATCATCGCAATTTATCACACCATCGCCGGTGCAGTCCTGCATAAAAATCATTATTGGCATTATATAAATGTTGGGTTTTTCACAGTTCCAGTTGTCGTACGCATTATGTAAGCTCGTACATACCTGAGAATATTTGTCCATGTATCCTTGCACCGCACGGGCAGCGCAATAAGCATCGTTGACGCAATTAGCGTAAGCTGAAAAAACATAATTCATTTCATCATAAAAATTGAGAAAACTATAAGATAAGAAACACGATGAATGGTAGCAATTATAAACAAATGGAAACAATTTAAAACTAGTCTTCAAAGCATGTATAATATATATTTTGAATTTTATTAAAAATCGGCATAAAACAAAACGTACCATTGGTATCCGTGCTTGGTGCTCCATTGAGCGTAGGCTTGCCACCGTCAGCCCAGTAGCCCCAGGTAATGTGGAAGGGTCCACAGATATCACCTGAGCATCCTATCGTAGTGTTGCACCCTGACGCAGCCTCGCAAATGCATCCCAGACAGATTTGGCCAACCTCGGCTTTCTGGCCTTTAAATTTCGTATATATACATCGATCAATTTACGAGGTCAACCGAAATAAAGAATACGAAAATATTATAAAAGTATTTTTATTTGTACAGATTGTAGACACAATAGCAACACGACGTGACGCTCAAAGATAATTCGATACTCCAAAAGCAACAAAAAGATCGGTGATAAATATTTATGAACCTATACGCTTTTTGCAATTCTTATATTCAAACCACCCGTTCGCCTTGGACGATGACATCAAATGTAAAATAAGGCGATCTTACGAAGACCGAGAGATCGCGAAGGAGTCAACGACAGTTTTGAGATTCGGCACGTGCTTGAATACATGATCGGGACACACTTGAAAGATCACTGCACAATGTGCACAAATGTACGATTTTAATTTTAAAAATACCGCGCGCAATTCAAAATGGCGTTCAAAGTTATAAATCACTAACGAGTCGTTGGAAGAAAAAGTATTAATAGATCGGCTTCATCTTGCTTATGGATTATCGCGTAAAAATAAAACATAGACTCGAACTGATCGTTTATCGCGTTTCCAACAATCGTGGCGAACCATTTATATTCCCAGTCTCATTAAACGTACGCATTAATTAATCATCCTACAATTATTGTAACTGTACAACTTAACAGTAATATTGTCAAGGTCACTCAAACCGGTATACATAGATTAAAACAATACTTTATTTAGAAAGAGGTACTCACCAGAAACGAGTACGAATAAGAAAAGGGCAACGGGCACAGCAGTCAAATATTTCAGCGACATCTTCAATCCAGTTTGTATATCCACACAGAAAAAAAGAGCACTGTTATACGAACGCAACAAGGACGTAGGTTCTTTCACGATCTCGATCGTCTAAAGACTGTCGCTCGCGTGGTCAGCGTCGCTTTATAACCAAGTCGTCATCGGGTGTCCATTGTCGATCCAATACTTGTTCGTCCGGGTAGTGGGGAGTTTAAAGAGCATCGCTGGATTCTCTAGAAGTGGAAGAAACTGTTCAGAAACGTTTCAGAAACCTTGAAATGTCCGCTTTTGATGTGTCAGGAAACGTTTTAGAAATGTTGGTAAAATGTTTCTTATATGTATATGAATTATAAAGTTTCTTTGGCAACGTTGCAGAAACGTTTCAGAAACGGTTCGCGAGAAACCTTGAAATAAATGTATTTAAATTATTTTAAAAAGTGTCGTGGTGCGAATTTTAAGTATTACTATCCGGATTATACGACCCATGAGTATCGAGCCCTAAACTTTAATTTATTCGTTGATTTTAAAGGTTTTCTTTTCAAGGTTTCACGTGAACCGTTTCTGAAACGTTTCCTGAGACACCAAAAACGGACATTTCAAGGTTTCTGAAACGTTACTTCCACTTCTAGAGAATCGTTTCTAAGTTTCCAAAGAAACGTTCTAGAAATGTTTCTCCAACGTAGCGTGCTATATGTGGGTAGCGACGCTCCCGGCTGGGAAAATCCACGAAGTTGAATACTCGGAATCCGATCGTATCGAATAGGCATACCGGATTGTAAGATTTGAGAATGTCGAGTGAACTAATTGATCAATGGAGCTATCTGCTATAGTTTATGAATTATTGCCGGGTAAAAAGTTTGAAGTACAGTTATATCATCCTAGTTGCGGTGGATAAACTTTAATACCGCGTGACTAAATAACTGTATAAACTAGATTAAACCTGCTCGTTCTGCGATCGATCATGTATTTTGAAAAAACGCGATAGCAGATTATACACTGCTACCGATCCGAATTTCCAAGCCACGTGTATAGTCGCAGTAGTTCAATTTCAGTAGCAGTGACCAATTATTTATTTTAACCCTACATTGACCAAAATTATTTAGTTTATATATATTATATTCATACTTATCAGACAAATCGAAAGCAAAAAGTTGATGTTGATTCATACATACATACTTTCTGTTTATGCGTTATTAAACGATTTATTTAGATTTTAATGTTTATAAATTAAAAATGTACGCTTCGATTATTTCCGACTATCCAATAGGTATTCCATTCGTTATGCAAAATATATATGCTAATAATCATCATTAGATTTTGCTTAATTTTAGAAATTACTTATTTCTTCGCAAATTAAATTTGCCCTTTTAAATTTTTGCATAATAATAGTTTATTAAATGAAAATTTTCTAAATAGCAATATTTTTCCATGATAAAACATTGTCAGCTTATTATTCATTTTAAATCTTGAATACATGCGTGCAAGTTTTATATCACCGTTTTGGAGTTTGTCGTTGCACGTGTACAAAATGCTAGCAAATGAATGATGTCAAAAACCTAAAATGGTAACGCTACACTTCTAGCATCTATTGTCCTGCTTAAACAAAGTAGGAAAGTGATCTTTTGTTAGAATCTGTTTAAGCAACTTTCCTGCGTGGAAACGAAAAATAAGAGGCTAAAAATAAATCAGGATCGTTCATACTTTTTTTTTCAAGAGCAAATTCTTTGATTCCTTCGAAAAGCAAAGTTTAGTTGGTTAAATACAACATTTTTAAAATCCAGAAAATCAATCATCACTGCTTATATTCTAAATCGCATTCTTAAAAAGCTTCGATCGGATCCGATATTTTCCATAAGAAGTTGGAATGCTGATCGTCAGCCCGAAAGATAATACCTGTGGGAGAACCGTAGTAAACATATTCTAGATCCTCGTAGTCTCACAACTGGTTAGAAAAAGGTTATGACCTCAGTTTGGGTGTGTCACCTAGTGTAAGACGAAAATATGCTAAAACGTCATCCGAAAAGGAAAAAGGCGCCAAGCAGCTTAATAGATCTAGTTTCGATATATAACGCCAGGAGAACTTATCGGGCATATTTTTTTGGACTCTACGCACAGTGTGCGACTGTGATAGAAACATTTACTATTTAGGAATATTTTAATAAGAAATTAAATTGGCCGTGAATGTAGGGAATAAATTGACGAAGTTGAAGGGACTCTACCGTCTGGTTTTTATAGTTCAATTAGCATCACAAGAGAAAATTTTTAAAATGTCTTTTCATCTACAAATATTTTCTATTAATGTTAGAGTAATTCTTTTTCTTTTTAAGCTTTTGAAAGCATTTTTAACGAATCGGAACGAAACTCTTGAATTTCAGATTAAATTTGTAGCTTTATTGTGTAACCTGGGGACTTAATCAAACCAGAGACCCTATTACTCATTGTTTACTAGATTCCGTTACTTCTTACTGTACACATAGATATTCCTATACAAGTATAGTAATTTTTATCGAAATTCGGAATATCGTTCCATGTTATCGAAACAGAAAATAATATCTTTTTTGATACATATTTTCTTAGTGTTCGATACCATGCAAATCTTTTATATTCTTTTTCATTTACCTACATGATTCACAAATTATATTAGCATGCGACACGATCGCCACTTATTCTATCCACTGTATTGTTGTGTTGAAGAAACTTAGAAATGATTTTACATACAATTATGCTTGCTTATAAATTCACAATAAGCATATTCTTGAACTTTTTTGAAATTCTGATCGTTCCATAAATAATAAGTTAATGTTAAAATTGCTTCACCGAATGAGATGTAAGTTCTATTTATAGGAATAAAACGAAACAAATTTCTATAAGAGGAAGCTTGACGAAACATCAGTATTATTGAAACCTTTTAACGATATAAAATCGTAAAAACACAAGCTTTCAATGTGCTTCAATATTGATTTAAGGATCAGGTTCTATCGGTGTGACGAAGTCAATTGAGGATCTATAGAAAGAAGTGAAAAAATGTGCTTTCAATATTCATAAATCTTGTTCCTAAAATGATAATTTCATTTAAGACGAGTAATAGACTGATAATTGTATATATAAATTTATTAAATTAAATTAATAAAATATATAAAACTTTATTGATCAGAGTAGTTATCGAAGAAGAGACGCATAACCTACCTATTTTTCCAACTACTTTATTAAATATATCTTTCATTTCTTCGATTACATACTTATTTCTTTTTTTTTTGCTTTAAATAATAAATAAGATCATTTAAAGCAACTTTTAAACATGTTTTTTATTAACTTCTTGGCGATTTCTGAAAAGATATATCTTTAGAACCGATTATTTTTTCGTCTTTCCCATAAGATATGTATTAAAATTCGATTTTACAAAAGAATTTTTCTCGCGATTTGGTTTCCCAACCCTATATAAAACTTCACCAGGGACTAATGTTTATTACAAAATATTTTTTGCCATAATTTTCTAGACGAATTTCCCTAACATTAGAATTTCCTTAAATGGACTTGTATATATATTTCTTTTAGAATTTTGTTCTAAAGTATCCTTATATGAAAATAAATAGAAAGATAGTTTTTCCAAAAATATCATAAATTTTGGATTTAAAGTCTGGGTTATTTTCGTCACGCCAAGTAATGTCGTCGACTCCATATTATTATATTGGCATGACAAAACAATAAATGCGACTCTGTCCATTCAGTGTCGACTGTACACCTCCTTTATATTTACCCGATGAAGGCAAACCGGTGCATTCTCATTTTATTAACCACTGGAGTTTTAGAGGAGCTTTAAAATGTACGCACCATATACGGAGACGTGCAAAACGTTAAGGAGTGAAATAATATTTGTGCAGAACGAGTTTATGTAACTGGCATGTTTTGCGATTGTAAAATAAAATTTGACTGATATTTATTATTCATCGACTTTTTTAAACATTTATATTTTACAGTTTTAAATGATAATAGATTAGCTGAGAATCTACGATGAAGCAACTGGACTGGAATGTTAATCTATTAGATGCGATACGAACGTGAAATTTTCCAAACTTTCGGTGTATCATAAAATCATTCAAAATTTTCAGAAAAGATTTAAACTACTTTAGAAAGGAGAAAAATTAATTTTATCAAAAATCTATTATATACAATTATAAGTTTTGATCGAAGTTTTGAATCAAAATGAAAGTTTTGTATCGAAGAAAATTTTGTATTTCCAATTTTTTATAGAGTTAAACATACTTTCGATCGCTGAGTTAGAATATGTGTGGCTGTGTGTATATATGTTTTGAATATATAAAATGTTTTTCAACATATCGAACCCTTTGATATTATTTATGAAAGTTGGTATAAATTTTGGGTAAAACTTGTTTTAGAAATTAGATTTTTGACTCGATTACATGTACATTATTAAGGTGATTTTTTTTTATTGTACACACATTGAAAAAAAAAATGAAATTCTTTAAAAAATAAACTGCTAAAGCAGTCAGCAGCAGTTTTTTTGCTATGCGAAAATGACACAAGAATTACACTTCGATTCATGCGTTTTATATTAAAACAATAGGCAGACATTATACATTTTTGATTCAAAATTAGCAAAAAAAATATATATTTAAAAATAAAACATTGCTCGCATGTTAATCTAGATATTTATAATAGACGTAATTTCAGATCATTTATTTTGATATATAACCCAACTAAAACAATGCTATTTTGCTATACTTCTTTTGAAATTTCTGGTTATAAACATACAAAATTATAAAATTCTGTATACTTAATAGGTTTATACAATCTCAAAAATATTTTATGTGTAACAACTGAAACATGTAATGCTTACTTGTTTGAACTTTATTTCAGCTGTAAATAGTAATTTGAATATAGCTCAGTTTTTCATTACCGATGAAAATACACAAAAATTCCGTGAATTTCGTTATAAAAAATAAAACAGAAAAGAAAACTCGAAGCGCAGTTATAAAATAAATACGCACTCTTGAATCTAATAAATTATTTATCATGTCTTCGGATGTTACGTATAAGAACGAAAAAACATAAAACTTGTAAAGATAAATTTGGTTCAGCCATGCTCGAGATAAAAGAGTTTATATATTGCAAACTCACGTACATGCACAAACACGGGGACGAAAATGAGTATTTTGATATATAAAGTTACTATAGGTAAAGTTATTATGATGATGATTTTTCATCGTTATAAAACTTCCTCTATGACGAAGCAAAATTCAGTGCTCAAGAGACTACTGTTAAAAAAAATCGTTCTCAACTTCATTTATTAAACATGTTGAAGATGAGAACTGAAATTGATCATAGATTTTAATTAAGCTTAATGCGTTTTTGTTGATCCTTCAAAATTAACTTTAGCACATCGTCCTATGGTTTCATAAACCTTGCTTTCTGAAATACTCGAGTCCTTAGTATTAAGTACACGGAGAAAAATAAAAAGAAGAAACTCCTGTTTTTGGGAGGGGAAAATTACGTTTAGAAAAATATGTAAAGATTCCATCTAAAAAAAGGAGAAACTGCTGTTTTTTTAGGCAATACATCCGTACTTTTCAATGTGTTATTTTAAGGTCAAAAAAAAAAGTAGTTTCTCCTGTTTTGACAGTAAAATATACTGTTTCGCAAGAAGCAACAATTTTTTTTTATTAACGGAGAAAATATGTTTTTAATCTGGAGATATTCCGCATAATAGTCAGTTTCCTATACTTATTTCCAATTGGCAAATGTGTATATTAATATCATATTATACTCTGTCTAGGTGTATAGGGTCACCAATGATGGAGTCTAAGTATTGCTCTCCGTAGCTTTTCGTGTCTACACATATGTAATTCGTTTGTGTATAACATATTATTGAGCAATAACGTTTAAGTTAGTATGTACGCTATACCTATTTTAAATATTCAATAATGTTTTAAAAGAACAGGTAAAATTAATTTTATCTGTATTAAATTCAATTTAATCTTTAAAGTCATTTAAATTATCCGTAATAGTTGCAATAGATAATCCGTAATCTTAATAGGTATATCGTACTTACCAATTTAAGGAAACAGCTCTAAAATACGAATCTACAAAATTTTTATTATTTCATGGATTCATTTACAGCTAGCATAATATCGACTGAGAGTAAGGTAGGATAAATGAATCGATACACGATGAAAATCTTGTAAGTTATCTCCTTTAGATCAAGAGAAATCGTTATGGTAAAGTGAATCAGTATCATAGATTAAAAGTCATTTTTACTTTGCGTTGCGCAGTTGAATTTGGTAAATTTTAAGGTAATAGTAGATGTTCTGTGTCAAATTTAGAGTAAGTAGTCAGAGTCTCGCCATACAACAAATTAAATCCAAATAATATATCTAATTATATTTATTGTAATCCAAAGACAATAACTTTAATTTAAAGAGGAAATACACATTATTCAGTTTGATCGATGTATCATACACAGTAGTCAAATAGATAAACTTCCCACTTCTTAAATTCAATTCGCAGCAAATATGCACAATTGTAAGCCTAAACCCATGACATTAATAAAACCTATAGATTTTCCAACAAGTAAAAAATCAAATCGTACGAGTCGACGTTTTTTGAGTGGAACATGCTTTCGTAGCTCCCTGCTTTCGAAAATTCACCGTCTTTCGAACTATTATTCTACCAAATTTTGTTATTACTATCGTTATCAGTATCGATAATGTTAATTACTCACACTATTTTCGTACACAGTTGAAAAGATTAAAAACTAGAATAATTTTATGTTGGTGCAAAGTAAAGAAACCAAAACAACGCATGCATTTTTTATTCACGATTATTTCAAAGAATCAGCTTATCACATACGTATCAATCTTACGACAAATAAGCCCTTATCTTTTTTCAGATTATGAGATCAAATCAAATTGCAGTAATTACAAATTATTACTCATCGTCCTCGGACTCATGAAAGGAAATCATTTTCGCCACTACAGTTGGCTAAGCAAGTAGACACTTTTAGGCTCTACACTTTTACAAGCATAATCACACAAGCATTGTATTAAATGTACTATCGAATCTTGTCATTTTTGTTTGTTCGATCACGTTCAAACATAATTTTTGTGTTAATTTAAATAACGTGATCAGATTTTTAACTGTGTATATATATTTTGCCTATTTCTACTTACGAATTATACAATATTTTTGATCGTGTCATTTTATGAAAAATAAAATTGATATAATGGCATTCGTATACGAAAAAAAATAGTTTGTTGGAGCAACCAACATGTGTTGGTTGGCATATAGGTTAGGATAGCTTAAATTAAACTCATTGATCTTATAATTGAAACTTTTTACATATTAACATAGATATAAGCGCAAATAAACATAATTCTTCATATTTCGCTTATTATGATATGGTTATTGCAACAATTCTAACATCAATAAAAGATTGTAAGCTTAACATTCAACGAACATTTGTTGGCTGTATTTACCAACTAGTTGATTGCCCTAGTGAACTATTTTTTTCACAGAATTTCCTCATAAATGACATGATCAAAGTATTATAATAAAAATCAATTTGCGCATTTGCCGAATAGATAAAGTAAACTTATCAGAAGTGTAGTAACTATCTATACAACAGTTAAAATTTGCAGTTGATGAAACTGCAACGGCTAGGCTAAACGGAAAGTATCTAGTAATATTTAATATTAAAATAATAATGAACTATCTCATGGTCGTAAGTTTCTTCATTTCCCTCAGCATAACAATAACCCTAGGGTCCCCAGGAGAAAATACAGAATATCATCCGGTTTGTATTTAGATTATGATCCTGTACAATTCGAGTTAATAAAAAATTGAACCAAAGATTAAATAATTTAATTGATCTTAATTTAATTTTTTAGTTCGGACCCGAATAGACGGATCAAAAGGACCAGATGGCGCGCCACTTGGAGGGATAGGTGTTCTCGTGGCTCCACCAACCCGTAGAAACGTATGTGAGCTATGCTATAAACGAGATCACAAAGGCAAATGTCGCAAAATGACCGAATGTCAGCGCAAGGTAATAAATATCAATGTACTTTCAAAAATTATTCATGTGTACATTTTTTAAAATAATAAACTTTATAGAATTGGTGAAGGACCATAAGTGCAGAAAAAGAATATGGAAGGTAGTGTATATATTGTATTAAAAATAAATAGAAAAGTTTAAAACTAATATGCTGAAGTTGTATTAATTAACCTATTATATAAAATATATCATCAGTATTAACAGTATCATTGAATCCAATGATACGGTTAAATATCATAGATTTATGTAGAATGAAACAAAAAATAAAATAATTGTAATATTTACTTATAAAAGAATATAACTTACGGTTTGTTACACGTTGAAATGATTTATTTAATAAAATTGACATAATCTATAGTTTATATATAATTATTCATTGTAATAATAAAAGTCACTTATTGTGTTAATATTTAATTTAAAGCTAATTAAATCTTAACATTAACATTAATAATTATCTAGATCAAAATTAAAGTATAATTGTTCGATCAAACAAACAATTCGACGATAAATTTTAGAAAGCAATTATCTATAGTAATAAATGCACTTTACATAAATAATTTGGCAGCCAACAAATAAATTTGAGGAAGCTAACAAAGAGATGATTCAAAAATGTCAATATCTCCGTTTTAAAATGCAAATGATAGCTTATTATCTCTACTATTGATTTGTAATTTGAAACAATATTTACGATGTTCATTGGCCTTGTGCAAAGATTGAGAGCCTGCAACCATGAATTTTCATATAATTGGATTGAATGGGTTTAATTTTAACTTGGATCCTAGGGTCACAATTGTTTGTATGTAAAATATTATTCTATGATAATATCTAAGTTAGTAGTACATACGATGTACCTATTTGGATAATCTAGAAGGTTTTAATGATGAAGATAAATTAATTAAATTTAATCTCCACAGTATACTAAAGTATTCGTAATAGGTATATCGTACTTGCTAATTTGAGAGAAAAAACTTTTTATTTATCTACGCAACTTTTTGACCACTTCACACCTACAGCTAGCATAGTATCGACTGAGAGTAAAGTAGGATTTATAAATCGATACTCGAATCAAAATCTTGTTGTCTACTTTTGATCGCGAGAAATCGTGATGGTAAAGTGGATCAAGATCATTGATTGAAAATCACTTTTTTACTGCACAACGTACGCTCTGTCGAATTTTATAGATTTTACATTAATAACTATAGATAGTAATGTTACTGAAAAATTGATATAGTCGAAGTGTCACCACAGAAAAATACTACATATTTTAATATGAAAAGAAAAATCGACATTTTTTACTTTGATCGATGAATCATACACAGCGATGAAGATGTTAAGCTATACTTATATTCTATTTTCAGCAAATATGCAAACTGGATACTGATTTCAAGACCAATACCATTAAACCTCTATTTTCCAACAAGCAAAGAATCAAATCACACGAGGTGACGTTTCTTTTGCATTCCAAAAACTCGTCGTCAGAACAGTTTTTTTTTATTTTCAATTTTTTTACAGGAAACTAAGAAAACTCGCTTCGGGAGTATTTCGCACTCGGCAGAACGAATGAATTTTCCTACAGGCAAACATATAAGTACAATGAAGTTAAACGACAATGCTCTGGAAAATAGAGCGGACGCTTCATTGTTTTGGTATGAACCAACCGAGGGCGTGTATACAGTGCGCGCGGTCGATCGCCTGAATTAATCGTCATTGATGCGGATCTTTGCATAGAGCTCTATGCATGCGATCGTAGCTCGCTGTTTTCGAAAATTCGCCGTCTGTCCAAATGTTGTATGATATTCTAACAATTTTTTCTCTTGTATATTATTTTGGAACGATAAAATCTCGGTAATGAAATCCTTAGCTAAAGAACCTAAATTGACGTCGTATTAGTATATTATACTAAAAGGATTGGAAAAATTAAATGATTTGATATTGGCGTAACTTCACAGAATCAACTTATGATTTGTATTTATATAATTCTTAGTATTTACGACAAGCAAACCTTATCTTTTTTTCAGTTTATAAGATCAAACAAAATTGCGGTAATTATAAATTATTACTCATCGTCCTCGGACTCGTGGAAGGAAATCATATACTGGCCATTACCGATGGCTAAGCAAGTAATTACTTTTTAGGCTCGTTTACTTTTACAATCATGCTTATTGTTTTATTTTTAACTATGAGTACTACAGGCCTATATGATTTGAAGAAAACTTTTTAGGCGTTTTTGGAACGAGAAATGAAGTCTTTTGGTTGCATTTACCTATGTAAATTAATAATCGAAAATTTTGAATCTATGTCGTGCTTAAGCTATAGAAAGTTAAAATTTGAATAACTTTAATTTAGAAATCACTTTTCATTTACCTCGTAATATAAGTAGATAACTAAATTTTATTAAATTAAGAACTGGAAATTTCTTTTATTAGCTATAGTATCGTAATTGTAGTTACACTTACTGAAATAATATTCTGAATAATATTATTTCATGAAAAATAAAATTAATAATGATAATGTATATAGCATCGACTTTGATCAATATTTAAAAAAACTTTGTCATAAATGACATAATGAAAGTTTTCCAAAGATTACAGATTTATCAAATAGATAAAGTAAACTTATCGGGAGTTTCTATATAAGTTACTGCAACGGCTAAGCTTAGACCAAACAAAACCTTCAATATTCAATAGTAGTTAAAATAAAAGTAAAAATGAAAAAACTTATAATCAGAAGTATTTTAATTTACATTTTCGTAGGATTAATCCCAGCAGAAAATGTGAATACAGAAGAAGAAATGCGTTCCCAGGTATGCTTATGTGTATATATATATTTTAATCCTTTAGTTAATATTTAGTTAATATTGATGTTGCAAATTCTGCAACTAACTCTATAATTCAATATAAGCTTAATTTTAAGTAAGGCGTTAAAGGAAAAATAACAAAATTTAATAATAATAACATAATTAATAAATTTTCTAGTCCAAGTCTTCTGATTTCGATGAAAACGGTGAAACTCCAATAATAGCACAATTATCTATAATACGACCTGGTCAAAAAGACTGTCCGACAGGCTCTAGACCTACCCGCATAGGTTGCCGTAGAATTGCATATCGTAATTAGCAGGTAATAATAGTCTGTATTTCTAAAAACTATTTGTGTTTACATGTTTTAAACTTAAAAACTTTGTAGGAACTATTTTTCAATTGGAAATTGATGAGGTATCATCATTAACTCTTCAAAACATGGGAAGGAATATGGGATTTAGTATGTTGTATTAAAAATAAATAAAGCTGATTGAACCTATGCCAATTAATTTTTTTAATTATCATATTAAAATATATCGACAGAGCAATTGAATTGAACGATACGATACGAATTAATAGATTTATGAAGAATATAATATGTTATACGAAGACAAAATAATATCATATTTAATATTATATAGATATACACATTTTTCAAATATTACTACATATAATCTATATAACTACGATATAATTATTCTTGATAATAAAATGACTCACTTATCTTAACATTTATAAAATTATAAAAACTCGTGATTATTGTTAAAGATCCAATGACTGGACACGTAAGTGTGTGTACTACTAGAGATTGGACAATCCAGTGTAGAAAAACTTTTCCAAACTCTGATTGATCAAATACGTCCAAAGCAGTCCAGCCACTAGGCTTACAATTTCTATAATTTTAATTGGATAATTTTCTCATTTCCTCATTCAAACATGTCATCATCATGTAAGCTGTATCGCAGTCGTTGTCCCCTTCTAAAACAAAAAATATTTAAAACTAATTCTATCAGTCACTGCATCTAATTTTGGTAATAAATAGTTTCACTTATATTGCAAGCCGAAAAGAAAAAGTAAATAATATTTTTATTCTACGTAGACGCAAGTTTTAGATTTTCAGAATGCTAACAAGGCTTATTTTCTGCAACAACTTGCTCATAAATTCTATACTTAATTTTTTAAAATAAAATTCTTACTTTTTTTACTACATGTCTCGACAGCCATTCGTTTGATATTTTGATCATCATCTGGACCTTTGGCTGATATTAACTGTATGATCTGATCCATATCAATGGTCCCATCTTCATTCATCTACAAATTTAAAACTCTGTGCACGATAGCTCTATATATATAGAATGAGAAGTTAAAAAATTTTTTTGATACCATTATATCATGCGAATGGCAAATAAATTGCGAATTACTTAATTATGTCTTGTAAAATATAAACTTACTTACAACTCTGTAGCCTTTGAGTAGGCATTCATCTAAACATTTTATTTTTTTGTCAACATCTTTGATATCAAGTTTATTCAAAGCTTTGTAATTTTCAGGATTGATTTCAAATGATCTCATGCAATTCTCTATGATGTCTCTGTCACTTCGGTAACCCTAATTATAAACAAAATTCTCGATGATTCAGAAGCCAATGGTAATTTGTAAAATTATTTTACCATATTCAATTAAATAAATTTACCTGAACCATCATCATGAAGTTGAGTATTAGCATTTGACTAAACACTTTCATATTGAAGTTTGACATTTTTTTCAATTCTGTACGCTTTTATATACTTCAAAACTAGGCATTTATATTCCGGAATAGAAAAATACGTAATACTTTTACTACTCTAATCATGAGAAGGAAGTTGTAATTTCATTATGAAAATTGACTCATTCTGAGTAAAAACTAGTTTTCAGTTCTATATATTTCCGCCTTTCTATTAATACTTTCACACAATTAGATTATTTCTTTACAAATTTTTATTCGGTTTATTATAATTTAATAAAAAATAATTTTTGCAATTCTTAATTCAATACGCATTGAAATCTTTTGTAATATCACGATTGTAAGGTTGAAAAATTTTATAATATTTTGAATATAATGTGCTTAGAATTCAAAAAATTGATATAGTATAAGAAGTTCAAAATTTTTAAAAGTTGATTTATTTTATCACTAAAAGTTTGCTGTATTATATTCAATATTTATTCAATATTTAAATACATTTTAAAGTTTTTTCAAGTTTACAAGCTTTTTACAGGTGTAAAAAATTTTTTTTTTTAATTTTTAGTAGTATCCTTGTAATTGCGTAAACATAAATGCATGGCATATGCAGTGTCACAGTATTGATCGCCTTTTGAAAAACACAAATGAAATTGTTAAATTCATAATTCTTTGTATTAATTTTCGGTATAGGTATACGAAGCAATAAGTTTTTTAATATACCAATTGCTATCGTTACAATTCACGCTCATCGCTATTCGATATAAAGCTGAATATTCTTATACTATTTTAAAGTTTGATTCTTCATCGAATAGCGTTGAGGTGGATATTTAATATTCTAAGAAAATAAATTGAAAAAACAAACAAATAATTAAATAAAATATAAATTTTAAAACTAAAGAAAATTTGTCTTACTAGTATTTTTACTGCATTCTACTACGCGGTATTTTAAAGCTTCCACTTCTTCTACATTATAATAATTTATAGCTGCATCTGCGTCAATTGTGCCATCACTTTTTATCTGTTTTATGAAAATAGAGTTGCTCTCAGTTAAATTAATTTAATCACTTTTTTAGATGTAAATAAAAACGTTACTTTAACAGAATCATTGATTTGAGATTTATGTAAATAATGATAATGAGCATAAAAGTAAAAAATAAGATACAAAGTTTCAAATTTATTATTTTCTTCATACATAAATTACACATGCTGTAACGTTTAGTAACTTAGAAATAGTGATGTATTGTATTATCATACGAATCCAATTCACTTTGTATTGCGTAAATTTATATATTTAAAAAACTGAAGAAAATCACATATCATCCAAATTATGAAAATATGAAATAAAGAAGACCATGCGAAGTCTCAATTTATCTCTATTCCAACTGCTAAGTATTTCAATCGCTAATATTATCGAGTCAGGCAAGCGCATGACTTCAAAAAATACTTACAACATTGTTAGCTTTAAAAAGGCAGCCGAAAAAGCATCTCACTCTTAACTCAGTTTTCTTTATATCGCCAAATTTTACTAATAACCCTAGTTCATTCTCATTAAACCCCAGATCTTTGACACAATTGTTGAATATATTTGTATCTTCCTCGGTCATATATACAGCATGCACAGTCTACGAATAAAGTAAATGTAACTGTTATAAGCTTATAATCATTTTACAAATGGGACATTTTAGTACTTTATACAACTTGTGAACTAACGGTTACGATTGCCACAAAGCAAGTATAAAAAAGCAAAGTAATACTAAAGGGATACATTGTGATGTTTTGAGTTGTACGCTACTGATAGATTTTGCTTGTTTATGCAGCTTATAGCGAAAACGGAATAATTATACTATTACAAATCATTATAAACAAAAAGGAAGTTAAGCTTTGTGTCTTGTTGCAATGTTTTGCTTATGTAATACAAATTTGTTTAAAATTCATTGTTAAAATACCATTGAGCGTAACAAGTTAAATACTTAAATAAATATTTAAAATTTTAGAATATATTATACAAATTATGTCATAACAACATAATTTGTGTTTTGTTCTGAACCAGCAAGTTTTTTGTAGTTAGAATAATTTAATTTTTTTTATTACTATCCACATTAAATAAAGTTGCTGCGCCATAATGGTTGTTTTCGTGCAAGCCGAAAATTAGAAGTTTATAAATAAACTGAAAGCTAATATACAATATGTATAATTTTTTAAAATAAATCAATTAATAGTATATTTCGATACAAGTGCGCGAAGGTAATTTTATCTTCGTGTGGACGTTTGCGCCCGAGCGAAGCGAGGGTGAAAAAGTAACACGAGGTTAAAATCTACTTCTCACTCGTGTATTGAACAATATTTTTTGAAACGACGTGTGCAAAGCTTGATTGAGCGCATATAATTTTATTCAAGCGTGCGCGAAATCGAACTTCGCGCACGGAGTGTCAAAAATTACTTTATATGAGTAATTTATTTTATTGAAGCATTTACAGAGAATCCTATGTATAACTATTTATAAAGGCAAACAACAAACTATAACATACAAACATTAAAAACCCAAGATGATTAATATCATCAATTTCTTTAGGATGAATAAATTAAATTATTTTACCATACTCAGAGAAAAATGATGTCTTCTATTAAATAATTTTCATTTAATTTTAATGAACATGGATTTGAACATGTCAAATTGAATATTCATTTACTATTTAAGGGATGTGCTATGGTCGGAAAGATTCCTACATTGCCTGTTCTTGTATTTAACGAAATATGTATATTATACGTTATAGAGATATAGAGATTAATTTTTGGAAAAACTCTCTGTCACTATCTCGGCAATGATATAAACATTATGTAGTTTTAATTTTATGAAATTCCGTCCATAATTCGCAGAGATTTTTGTCGTCGAGTTCGGAAATAAAAATCGCTGTGATCGAATTCGTAATTACGAACGAAATTTTCGATGACAATAATCTCTGAGAACTGTGGGTGGAATTACATGAAACTTGAAGTGCGTTTAAATCATTACAGAGGTGGTAACAGAGAGTTTTTTCCAAAAATTAGTATCTATCTTTATATATGGTCTATAGCACATCCCCTTTGAATCATATACTTGTCAAAATGGGTTACGGTAGGTATTTTTTGAAAATTAGTGAATAGAAGAAAATTTTCACTAACTGTTAAAGAAAATGTTATTTGGGATAAGTAAATCATTACACATTGTAATGGACGATTTATATAATGCAAGACATCCTTTTCCTCAGTCTACGGTTATTTAGATAAAGAACTAACACAAACATTATGAAAAACCAAGATTGATATCATCTGACCAGAGTGAAATTAATCAAGATAATTTTTAAAAATACACATTATAGGGATTTATGAAGGTTTTTGTAACATTTCGTAATAATATTCCAACTCGTAATTCTACCAAATATGCGCAGTTCAATATTTTCTTAATATCTAAATACATTTTAAAATTTTTCAGAGCCTACATCTTTTCACATATATAAAAATATTATTGTGTATTAATTATTAGTAGTATTATCCTTATTCTAATTGTGTAAACAGAATCGCATGGCATATGCAGTATCGCAGTAGTTATCGCCTTCTGAAAAAAGCAAATGATATTGTTAAACTGATAATTTGCTTTATTAATTTTCTGCATTTTAAAAGAAAACATTACATCAATTTCTACAAGACGAATTAATTTGTTAGAATACATGAATGGGACGGTAAAAAATCTTCACATACACTCATCGTTATATCTCATACAAAATCTAAATTAAAAGCCAATATTACTTACACCATTTTTAATTTTGATTCAGTATCGAATGGCGATGAGTCTAAAAGATGATTTTAACCCTCTTGTGTATGAGTTGCAATTGTATTTTTAAATTAGTCTAAAATACGACTTTAAGTATCACAAAAACATATAGAAATAAGAATTCCAACTTTCACACGGTTGTAAAGTTATTCAACTACTATTTAAACTTTTACAGATGTGTCTAAATGACGAGTATTCTCGGGATAACACACGGGGGCGAACTATCTGTAGGGAATGAATTGAAAAGAAAAACGAATAAATAAAAATGAAAACATTTTTCTTACTATTAGTAATTTTGATGCATTCGATTACATGTTTTTTCACATCTTCCACCTCTTCTACATGATAATATTTTATAGCTGCCTGTTCGTCAATTGTGCCATCATTTTTTATCTATAACGAAAATTGAGTTGCCATCAGTTAAACTAACTTAATTACTTTTTAAGATCAAAATAATGTTACTATAGTATATATGTATGCAAGTAAGGAAGTTATTTTTTTTTTAAATGAAAGCAAAGTATTTAATGATATAAAATATAACCAACGGTATCAAAATGTACTTACAACACCGTGAGCTTTAAAAACGCAGCCGTGAACGCACTTTACTCTTACATCAGTTTCGCCTATATCCTTAAATTGTAATAATAACCCTAGGTCTTGCTCAGTAAAACCCATGTCTTTGACACAATTTTTAAATATATTCAAACTCTCTTCTGTCAAACGAAAACTGTAGTCAGCCTGTAAAAAAAGGGTTAGTATCAATACTTATAAACCTTTTTGGAATCGAATAACTTGCAAACTAACATTTGCGATTGCCGCAAAGCAGGTGCAAAGAAGCACAATAGGAATATAGGAATACATGCTGATGCTCCGAGCTGTAGACTCTATACTAACTGGTTATTCTTTGTCTGAGTATGTTTATAGTGAAATAATTATTGTACGATTAGAAATCATTATGACAAAACGGAAGTTGTCTATCAAGATTCTTGTGAAATAATTTGCTTACACAATTTAAATGCCCAAAAAGTGTGCAAAATATTAGAATACATTGAACATTGTGCACTGTTACATGAATTTATGCAATAAAGAGTTTTATATTAAATAAATAATTTGAAAGTTGGTATCTGTCAAACATGTACGATCTTTTAGATTAAATAATTAAATAATTTTTTACGTAATATCTTTTATTGATGTTACATGTATTAAAAGTGTAAATTTTACAATTAGGTATTTGTACAAAGAACTATAACAAAAACATTAAAAAAAAAACAAGGTTAATGGTGCATATCGATATCTTCTGATTCGAATTAGGAATGCATCACTTTTCTAACTTCTAAACCGATACATTTTTCCGTCGAATGTTGCTCGATGGTATCCTGATGTATATAATGATTGGACTCAATATTTATGAAGGATTCTCAAGTAGGTGCACAACTTTAATAATATCCTAAGGCGCAATTCATCAAATCATGAGCCACTTCGCACTTATCGTCTTTCTCTGAAAACACCACAGTTAAAGATATTATTTGTACATTTTCGTATATTCACTTATTACAATCATTATAAGAATAACAATAAAAAAAATAACGTTAGAATGCAAATTAATGTAGATTACGAATATCAATTAATTTTCATGCATAATAATGTTACGCACTTTTTAAGACACACGATTCAATATTCTTTCTCATAGTATCCCTTTCGATTCCCGGTCGGCCAGATAGTAAATGTTCGAAAGCTTTGTTCATGTCGACAGTTCCATCTTCCTTCATCTGAAACAAGTTACACGCGGAGGGCTGCAAGACTGTCAGACGATTATGCGAATGATATTAATCAAGATCAAGGATAAATTTTGCACGTGGAGCCGCTGGATCTACTTTCAAGGGCAAATACCGGTTTTGCTCATGGGCGAAAGTCTATAGTCGATGATCTTTTTTTTTCTCAAATCCAACGTTATACCGAAGCACGAAAAAAGAAAACAATGATCAGCGAATCGTGTACACATTGTATTCCGTTGCTTTTCCTTGGTAACAACTATATTTATTTTGGAGATGTTGCAGTAATGTGAATTTGACATTCTTGCTCATGTCTTTTCTTTTTTCAAAACCACAAAAGCTAAAGAAGATATAAGTAGCAGCTTGAAATGGCATGTGATGTCAAGTTATCGCACCATCTCTACATTACGGTATATCTATATACACATGCATAAAAAACACAAACTTTGAACCTTTATAACTTCTTAAAATATTGAAATTACCGAAAAACAAATAGATAATAAGTCTTAATTATTTCACAATTATACCAAAATCAATTTAAAACAAAAAACAGTGTTCATTTTTATGCCAACTCTTAAAGAAATCACTAAATCGATTAATTAAAAATGCAAATCTATGCTTTGGTTTCGCAATGCTTATGATTCTGGTCACGCGTTAACGACTAAATCGGTATACATACTTTGCGAAAAAAAAAATAAATATAAAAATAAGATTTTATTTAGTTGTCGGTTAGTGGACACAATCCCTGGTATATAAGTACTATAAACTAAAACTGTAAAACAATAATAACTTACGATTTCAAGTGTACGGAACATGCAAGCATCCACGCACTTGGACTTCTCGTAGATACCATCTGTGTTGTTGGTCTTGGACGCATAAGCGTAAATTTCTACAGTAATTCCATTGTCCACTGTGCAATTTGTCAGTATCTCAATGTATTTCAGGTACTTATTAAGATTGGCAGTTCTGTTTGCTTCTTCACTTGTCTCTTTGGGTACTGTACTCTTTGGGTCCTTTTCTTTTTTTGGCTCTTTGTGCGCCTGCGAGTTCTGCAAAGCAGTTGTTTATAATGAGTGATAATATTGTTGCACTTTTATGTATTTTTTAGTCGTTATTTTCTTTTAGAGCTGCGTTTTCCATGCTGGTGGTGTACAAATTGTTTAATAGTTATATTCTAATAGTGGGTTATCGTTGCAAGTTTAATGCAAATTGTCAAAAATCTATAAGGATCTCAAATTCTAAAAGAAATAAATATTAAAAAGCTAAAAACTTACATAAATCAGGAGAATAATGCCGAGGACGTGAATGATGGCGAAGAGCCGCATTTCGAGCTTTTTAGCGATCTCCTGCAATATTATGCGCGTTTACTCAATTTATACCGCAAGCTCGAAAATTATCCACTTTACGCCCATTTGAGCGTAGGAAGATACAATTTTCCATTTAATAATGTAGCCTAATAATTATAATGAACCACTATTTTTAAATTTGGAACAAACTATTTTCCCAATGTAGATGTTAACTCCATGATTGATCCGTGATTTTTCACGCGATCGTGATTAATATGATACCAATTGAATTAAAAATACCTATGCATTCAAAATAATTATTCAAATAAAGTCAACAATTGATTTAAAAAATTCAATAATTAGTGTACAACTTATTGATTTTATCAAATTATGCATAATTATAGAAAATTGTTGTTATTAAAATGTTACGTATTCATAATGCAAAACTAGATTTTTTCTAATAATGCTAATTTCATCATATTAATTTTAATAATTTAAAAGTTCAGAATATTTACAAAAACAATTCTCTAAACTTTACTAAACTTTTAGTTTAAAAAATTGTAGTGTTATTATGAAGACGGTTAAAAATACTGATTGACTAATAACCTAATTACGAAAGAACATATATATACTTAATTATTTTTATTAGACCTATAATTAAGAATATTTAAACGTGGGTTTTATGATACTAAAAAATGTTTAAATTTACCACAGATTTATTACTTTTAATGAAAAGTAGTGAGTATTTAGCAAGGACGCACGAAGCCTTAATAAGAAAAATTAATAAGAATTTCTTCTCATAGAGAAAATTTGCAAAATCCTAATTAAATAAAATTCATCTATTTCTATTTTTACTTCTGTATCAAGCGTAGCATAGAATCAACTCGCCTATTTTTTAAGTAAAAAAGTAAAAATAATAATTTTTTTTCGTACGCCAATAGATATATGTAGTACACATTTCATAATAAATTCCCCTATTGTAATTATAATATTGGGGGTAAGTACTTGGTCGTCCTCTTTGCTAAGGAAACAAGTAAGAAAAGTTCTATTTAATTTTCAAATATTACATCTAAACCAAAATACCAAATGATACTTTACAATTCTTTAAATCGTTATTTCAGAAGTATATTCCAAACAATCCGTAATAGTTGCCTATAACATTTCAACAACAGTATTTAATAATGCTATGTAACAACTAATAATACTTTTTATCGTATATTAAACATCTTAGTAATTTTTATTTTTTTTATGTTTGTCAAATTAAATATAAGACGGATTAAATCTAAATCTCGTTATTCTTGAATCGATGAACAACATTGCAAAAAATACCGTTACATCAATCTTGGCTGCTTTTCAAATCGCATTAAACATGAAAGTTTATGTAGATATGGGCAGGAACAAAATTTTTTCTCTAAATTTTGATAGAAATGGCTTCTATAATTATAGCAGATTCAATAAAACTTAATGCAAGCGCTATAATGATTAGTTTATTTGTAAATATTCGATCGAATTGTTGAGAGTTTTATATTTGTATCGTAATAAACGTCATTGATACATGCAAATGAGATAAGTTTCGATAAGAAACACTAGCTTACGTGCTATTTATTTTCTAAATAAAAATTTAAAAAAGCCACAGTATTAATTATTCTTGTTCTGAAGGAAATCAGCCTAAATAAAGATTTTTAAATCTAAGTTAGTTAAATTTTCATCTTTAAAAGATAATGACAAATAATAATCCATTTATTGATCAAAAAAACAAACAAAGTACATACTTTCATGATAGTTTGTAAGAAAGTAATCTGAGTTTCGTGTGAATACTGTGCTAATGTTAGGATTAAGTGACCGAACGCACAACGCATTTTTATTAAGCCGTAATTGAAGCGCTTAAACTATAAGACCCGTAAAATTAAGCTAAGTTCAGCCGGCTTGCAACTATAGCGTCCTCAACTTTTCATTAATATTCTTTTAAATTATTAAAAATAAAGATAATATAAAATCGGCTTTATATTTACTGTCAGCTGTTAAGGTACACAATATACACACCGATTTATGCTTACTCAACGAGAAGCAGATTACGTTCGTCCAAAAAAAGTCCGATAAACACGTTATCGCAGGAAAAAAAGAAATAATCTTTCGAATAAATTATAAAATCATCCAATACAGTTAGACTCGGCGTGTGATCAACAGACCAAACGAGCAAAAAAAAAAAAACAACAGACCTTCCATATACTCGCGAGCGATGCGACCATCAAATCGAATAGCTCAAATCTTCCATTGCCTGGTTCTCTCTGCGGGTATAAGGTATTATAATAGAGGCCTCGCGCATAGTGACTCACATCCTGCGGGAGCGAGAGAAGAAATATACAGCGAGAGAAGAGCTCGACAAAAAAAAATAAATAAAGCCATTTGCTATATAGGCTTATCCTCGAAACGATCGCTTTATATGTATTACATAAGTCGATACTTTTTTTTTTATTTTCGTTTGCACATACAGATCGGGTCGTTAGGTGTTTCTCGATGACGATGTTATCGACCAAGAGAGACGCGCCTAGAGCGAAAAAAAAAACTTATACAAATAGAAAAATCATCCTGTTTTTTTGACGAGCTTTATAATCGCCGTTGCGGTTGGGCACAAACTCTTCTTCGAACGAGAGGAGCGAGTCTAAAGTCCGAGAGTCCGCCACGCGCATCGCGATTATTATTTTGTCCCGAAAGAGCCGCGGAGGGATTGACAAATAAAAGAGGCTAAAGACCTCGGACTCTCTCGACTTTGTCCCGTCGCCGTGCGCCCATGGGTGAACCGCGAAAACAACCGATGCCGAATGAATTATGCGTTTAAATAATGATTTCCTGCTAAAAATTCAGTGTTTTTTTCTCTCTCAGATGTACGTGTGTATATTTTCAAACAATAAAATCGCTATTTATCGTTCTACTAATTGTTCGGAACAGATCTAATTTAATTTGAGTATGTAAATACATACAGCTAAGGAGTTTTTACTTTGAAACTGTAATTATAGGTGAAGACGATATAAGACAATGAGAGCACACTGAAAAACCGGCAGGATGGTGAAAGGAAGGAAGCTTGAACGAAAATTCTATTCTGACAAATATATATATATATTAACTATGCAAGAGGAAAGAAGCGCATTTTATTTAATCGAATAATGAAAACTGTAAACTACAAAATTAAGTTTTCTTTTTCATTTAAAATGATTTTCTCTTTTTTTATCCCATTTTAGTGATATTTCTTTAAAAAATTATTTAAGACTGCCTTTAATTTCGGCGCGCAAGTATTTAATCGAAATTTCAAAATCCGTAGACTGTTAAAAAGCTAAAATTTGATGCGGCACATAAATTCAGTACCAAGTATATGTATAGTATTTCATAGTGTAATCAAAAAAGCGTATAATAATGTAACGATGAGGAAAACGTATAAAGGAAGCTCCTTTTAGCAAATAAATATATAGCCAAAAATTATTTCCAAATATCTACATTACAAAAATCTCGGTACATTTTTCAAATATTAAAGTGTATTAATTATACAAGAACATCGAGTAAAGTGAAGAAGGCAGAAATTTTTTATTGATTCTATTAAATGATTTACAAATAAGTAATTGACGATCCTTGTCATTGCAGAATTTTTAGTTTCAAAGGACACGAATTACCTTAGTGATTTTTAAAATCGAAAGCATTTACAATAATAATATTGAATACAATTAGTAATAATGTACGCGTATCGAATGCTAATTTTCATTTTGAACTACTTACTATAGATTAATTGATCACCCAGTCGGAAACTTACGTATATTATTATCCAGTAACATAGTATTTCCAATCAAACGCGTAAACCTTCAATCAGAAAAGCTCAAATAAATAGTTACGAAAAATAATTGCCGCTTTCCGAGCAGCGCATAGCTTTACATCTCCAAACTAAATTTATCCATTCATAATTTTTAACGCTATTGTCTCCATACCATGAACATCCAAGCGCAAGTATAATTACACACATTTACATCTTACAACAATGTATGTATAATTCATCATTTTCGACGATTTAACATTCGTCCTGTAATTTAGCCAGCGTAAAATCATTAGACCAAGGCCTATACCGTGGTATAATTTCTTAATCGTCCCCAAATTGTCATTCCCATCCAGTTGCGCGCGCATTTATACACACACGCGGAAAGGTTTATTGGGCGGAGTCTCGACTTTTGCCTGCTTTTGCTTACAGGTGTTCCGATGCGTGGCCGGTTTGCGGAGCCCCGCGCGTTCGTTGTTTAGACGAGATCGAGCCAAGAGAGAGAGAGAGAGAGAGAGAGAGAGAGAGAGAGAGAGAGAGAGAAGTTGTTGCCGGTTACGAGGGTCACGCGTGGTGAGAATCTATCCCGGGCGGTATAAAAAGGCCGCCGAATCTACGAGATGTATTCAGTCTTCGACTAGGACTTACACAGTTCGACTTAGCTATCTTTTTCCAAAACACACCAACTGTCAACATGAAATCCTTCGTGGTCGTTTTCGCTATCTGCATCGCCGGCGTCTTCGCGGTATGTAAAAAACATTTGCTTTATAATAATGGTTTTGTTAGAATATTTAATAATCGCATTCGTTTTGATGAATTTGCATAGCTGGTAAATTATTACGAAGTTGTTGAGAGTAGTAAAGCTTTTTTTTTGTAAATAAACTAATTTGATTGTACTTGTTTGTAAAATTCGATGAAATAATTCTGTTTATACATTCGATTCGATTATTTTTGTGTCCGTTAATCGTTTAATTTTATTATAATAAATAGATCTATCGTTCCATTGTTTTATACAATAAGCAATATTTAATTATATCGCGATATATCACATATCGAATAGACTTATTAGTTAATAATAAGTTAATTTTGGTAAGTTATTATAAAATTGTGTCATTCACGATTTTCATTTACAATTACAGGGAATCACCGAAGAGCAAAGAGCCAAGCTGAAGGAGTACAAGGATGCCTGCATTGTCGAAACCGGAGTTGACGCAGGTAAATTTGAAAGATTTTTAAAATTGTAAAGATATATAAAAACGACCAAAATTCTTGCTATATAATATAATACGTATTTTATAAAGTTCTATTATTGCATTATTGCTTTCTTTATAAATGGTTAATTTTATTATTCATATAAAATTATCGACTTTCGTAATGGAAACTTCTATATTTCTGTTGAATATTATCAGTTTTTCTCGAAACTGCACTAGTCGCTAAAAGGAATTCAAATCATATATTCTTCTACAGATACCTACCTATTGGTAATTTGTGATTGCTTAAAATCAATATGCGAAATTTATTTTTCAGCTGTGGTCGAAACTGCCAAAAGCGGAGGTGAAGTTCAATTTGACGAGAAGCTGAACTGCTTCTCTGCCTGCATGTTGAAGAAAGTCGGAATCGTAAGTACTTATCAAGCATTCTAACACTTATTGTACGATTTTCAACTTTCCAAAAGTATCCAAATTTCAAGCTAAAATATCTAAACGCTAAATGACTCGCAAGCTTTCAACGAAATTTCTTATTATCCTTGCAGATGAAGGCCGATGGTAGCATCGACGAGGAAGTCGCCCGTGCCAAGGTACCCCAGGATCTGCCCAAGGACAAAGTAGACCAAGTTATCAACATGTGTAAGGTCCAAGGTAAGAACAAAAATACAGTTTCTCGGACTTTTAACGATCAGAATTGAATTCACTGAATAAATAGTCAAGATTTTTCGTTCTGACCGTTTTTGAAATCAATTTTCACAGTGAAAAACAAGTTTGTTGTATATTAGAAAACTTTCAACGAATAACATGCAATTTTCTGTTCACAGTTGGAAAGGACAGTTGTGAGACCGGTGGCAAAGTCTTGGGCTGCCTCCTGAAGACCAAAGCCGTATCCATACTTCACTAAGTCCCGTACCTCAGTCATTTTCATGATATACAAAAAAATGTGATTATCTACCCCCTCACTCTTTAGTTTATGTAAGTTTGTAAATAAATTTATTTCGTGCAAAGCCCAAATACTTTGTCTTGTTTAATCGTTATTACCCAATCACCTTTAAAACTATATTGTTCTGAAGAGTTATTAATCGTATCATTGTCATTGACTAAACGATCAAAGTCTTAAAACAATAATATTTTGATTATTGTTTACATGTAATCTTACATTTATCTTTAAGAATAGAAGCGATTTTATTATGTATTAAATTATTTATTTAACAAACGATCCATACTTATAATATAAAAATTAAAGGCGAATGGATTATTCATATCTGCAATTAAGAAAATAACGTTCAGTCGATATACCCGAGCCTAGTATAAGTAATTTATATCTGACATTTCTGTAACAGCTTCATGAGATACGCGATGTCACGTAACACTAAATCAATTTTCCAACTGAAGTGTAAGCTTAATATTATTTATTGATCATTAATTTACAACTTTGACAATGTCTTAATTAATGCAACACACCGGCTACTTTGATCTTATATCCTTGGAAAATTTTATTCTTAGAACTCGATTAGAAGGTTTGCTATAAGTAGATTAATCTATAATTTCTGCACAAATTTCCTGGAGTCATTCATTGTTATTAAGTCGACTGTAAAACCAAACGTGAGAATCTTGAATTAATAATATTCAGTAGTTATTAAGCTTAGCAGCATCAACGTAATCACTTATCTTTCGCATCAATTGTTTTCGCGTTCCGCTTCGTTTGTGCTGTTTGCTGTTATAGAATATGGTAATTATTTGTATTTAATAGACATTAAAAATTGCTTACACACTCTGAAATAGTTTTTATCGAATAGTTATAATTGGCATGCAGATATATATATATATATATATATATATATATATACATAGTATTGGACAAATTATTTCTATCTTAAAATTTTAAAAAGTATTTTGTGCACTAAAGAAAATTGGTATGGTAAAGAAAATGAATGGACTCAATATGATATTATTGAAATAGTTTGTCACTAAATCATGTAGAATATAAAATTCAATAAAAGATCAAAGAGCATTGAGAATAATTAAAAAATTTACAGTGTTATATTTGAAGCACTGAAGTAATGTTGATTATATTGCTTACTCATTTAAATTTTTTATTTAGGAAATATAATAACTAACTTGCATTTACGAGAATATTTTCAACTGACTGATATAGTATGTAAAAATGAGCATTTTCAAATCTTGTTCATTCCACTGTCGAGATAACTGAGAAGCTCTGTCTGTATATACGCCCCACACGACTACAAACAATTCTGATTATCATTAAAAACATTCATGCAACTGATACATTCATGTAAACAAAGAAATAAAAATAATCTTACTTAAATTCTTATACTATTTTATTTGATTATAAAAGACAAACGCTAAGAAATAGAATTAGCGTCAACGTTTTAGAAATTATTTACATATTAAGTTACATTTTCCAAAGCGTATCTTACATGACAAACATTTATGTGTTTGCATAGAAAACTGTTACTAACATTATCCTATAGAGCATTAGTGCAAAACACTTTAATTGATTATTAATAGATTCTGCTATAATACTCTTTTGAAATTTATAACTGTTTCAACTCGATAGAAATTTGGTATTCTTAATCACAAAAATAAAAGAATTCATCTTAAATTTTTCTGGAATAAAGTATCCTTTGTACATTAATAACGTATCACGCACTCTAAATATTAAACTTTACAAATATTTCAAAAGCGATTTTTCTCGTACTTCAGCGTCCTCTGGATATTCTTTTGCCTTTTCCTCATTAGGCACGTAGTGAGTTCCTTTAAATTGGCTAAAATACCTTCCAGTTTCATAATGGTTGACCCAACTAGGACTTGTAGCCATTCCTAAATTTTCTAAGAAAATAAAATAGTATTATTAAAATATATTTTATAATAATGAAGGGAATAAGGGCGAGTGGGGAATGGAAGAAGCTAAAGGAAGAGATACAGAAGAATACGAAGAAAAGGGAGATAAAAAGAAGAAGCAGGAAAAACGGATGGTGGGATAGGGAGTGTGGAAAAGAGAAAAAGAAACTACTTGAGAAGAGGCAGAGATTAAGAAAAAAAGAAATAGAATTTACGGAATGGGAAAAGGCAAAATACGAATATATTTTATAATAATTTAATTCAATTTTCAAAGCTTTAAAAGAATGCTGCAATAACTTTTAAGAAATTTGGAATCATTAATCAAGATTTTTTTA
The DNA here is from genome assembly GCA_900490015.1 of Megastigmus stigmatizans. Classification (NCBI taxonomy): domain Eukaryota; kingdom Metazoa; phylum Arthropoda; class Insecta; order Hymenoptera; family Megastigmidae; genus Megastigmus; species Megastigmus stigmatizans. Next base: position 9,691 of record UELV01176693.1, on the reverse strand, counting down.
CTTGCTCACAAACATTAATATTCAAAATAAAGTATAGAAGTACACATAATAAAATACCTTGCGCTGCGTATCGAGAAGAACCATCATCTGCAAATACGTTGTAGAATGGTTGATTAGTGCCATTACTCAATTCCTCAACACCCATTTCTAGAATCCAGTTTGCAGTTGCTTCACATCGCACATCCCATCCAGTTATGACACACAAATAATTATACCTTTCATGCCTCATTATCATCCCTATTGCATATTTGACATCAGGGGTCCTCTCTTTTACCTGGACATCAACCTATTATAAATCAATAGTATTGAAAATCTACAATGTAATTCAGAGTAGAAAAAAAAAATAATACTTTATAGTGTTACATACTTCAATTTCAATGTTTCTACGTTTTTCAAAAACTTGCAGCATCTGAATAATATGATTTGCCACTGGTCTACTGGATGTGCGTTCTGGATCCTAGAATATTTTAAAAATTAACTTAATTTAGCAACATATATTATAACATATGACTTAAAATTATTTTTTCACAAACCTTCTTTATATTAGTTAATATAACAACTAGTTTTGATAAATCCATTTGATGCAACATATAAAATCGTGCTAAGTGCAAAATAGCATTAGTATCATAGGGTTTCACCATATGTAATAATTCAAGGGCAGACCGCAACCTTGAGGCTCTACCATTTAAATGAGTGCGTTGCCTGCCCGCAACTTCCAAATTGGTCGCCATTTTTTCTACAACCTAAAATTTAATAATTCGTTAATACTAAATATACAAACTAAGATAAATTTTTAAATACATTTTAAATATTACTTACTTCTACAGCTGTTAATGCATTTTGCATATTGTATCTTTCTATTGGACACCTCGATGCTCCACCTATTCGAGGACAATTCTGTCTTGTTAGAAATCGTCCACCATTAAATATATCAATATAAAAGTTTTCAACTTCATTAGGATTAGAAAGCCCTGTACTGAAATCAAAAGTTTTTTAATTAGTTCATACTTATATCTTTCCAATAGAAAATTCTATGACTAAATAAAAAACATACTATTTCTCTCTCCAGCGTAAAAGGAAATGAGCTGGGAAATTAATTGGTTCACATTTTACACCGACCCTACGACATATACTCTCAAAAATAATTGCTAATGTAATAGGAATACCATGTTTCAGTTCAAGAACCTAAAATTACAAAACATATTTAATACAATTGGAAACATTATTAAACATGAATTAGTAACTCTTGTTTAAACTTACTCTATCGATAAATGAGTTCTCAGAAGAATAATACATATCACTGTTCCCATGAAAACCTAATCTATTAAACATTACTTCGCAAAGCGCAGCCATAATTTGCTTAGTTTCAGGAACTGACCATTGATTATCATCAATGTTATTGTTTTTCCAGTAAGCAAGCTGTTCTGGTGATGTGGTAAATACTGGGTGAGAAGGATGACACTCTTTAAGGACCGTCTTGGCTTGATCAACAATGTCATCCAACATACCACTTACGTGACTATAAGAAACATGTCTTTCAGGTTGGCTCCACTGAGCTACGATTGTAGCACCTTGTTCTAAAAGCTGTTCCTTTGCTGGTAACACAAAAAACTTGTGCCATTCGTCTGTTAAATAGTTTTGCTTCATATATCGAATAACTTTATATGCATAATACTTATTTGTCAGATTGCTGTGTCTAAAATAAAGAAAATACCTAGTAAGTACCCTATTGCTAGAATCAATATCGTTATACAGTTATAGATATATTTACTTACGATATTGGCTGTTCAATTAAATTTATTAATTCAGCAACTAAAAAATGATACGCTAGGGGATGTGCTCCTTTTTCTGGATGGAATAGAGGATCAAAATCTGTTAATTCTGAATGTGACAGTTCCTGCTTTTTATAATATTTTGCAGACATCAAACGCAACTGCTGCATCAGTGCCTTTCCGCTGCATATACAAGACTGCACCTCTTTGCTCCAATTTTTAACTTTTTTATGTTTCTCATATTCAACATAAATTTCCCTGAGTAGAGGCCACCTAAGGAAATAAAAAAAAAAAGACAAACATTAATAAAGCATGGAAGCTGCTATACACGCATATCACAAGTGATTTACGCGAAAGCTGTGAAATGTTTAATGATGCCATATACTTTGATGCATGATAAAGTGTATTTTAACTAGATAAGGAAATTACCAGTTATGAAAAGCAGTGCTACATATCGCCGCGCTGTGCATGACACGTTATAATGCAATAAGCAATATAGGATAGAGTATTATAATATTTCGATAAGCCGATACACGACTATGAAATGCGTACCTTTGAAAGAATTTCGACCTCCATACTTTGTTGTTATCAAACACTACTTTGTGCAAATGCCTGCACGTAAGGGCGAAGTTACCGACATCCTCGATAGACAACTCTTCGTTTTCCAAGATCAACTCGATAACCTCGTCGGGTAGAAATGTGATTAGCACATCCTCCGCCATATCCTCGCGTTTATCCAGCTTTCTCCGCTTGTGGAAATTCGTTTTCAGACACGCAGTCATACAGAAAGATCTTTTTGACACGACGGTGCCGCGCGCGCGAAGTGAGAAACTACGCTTTATCTCTTCTAGTTTTATGACGCACTAGCAGAGACGAATCAACTGCCTAAGTACCGCACGAAAAATATGTACACTCTCGCGCCTCTGTGCCTGGATAGTGGATCGGATGACAGAACTCGTGTGTTTGTTTGTACACACATATGCAGCTGCTTATGCGCTTGTATCGTTGTGCTATATACAGCCATTCGCCTATTAGTTAGTTGTCATTTAACAATGACATTCGGGGTGGGAATTTTACTATAGGTATAGTAGCCAAAAGGCTTATTTGCATGCGGCGACAATATGCTCAGCTGGTGTTTTCATGAGTATAATATAAGGGCAGCAAAATTTGAATTTTCGCGGTTTGTCAGATTCTATCTGTTTTGGAGTTCTTTGGAACGCGGGAATAAATAAGAACACACACAGGTAACTGTAACTATAACAATATATATTTATTGAACACCAATAGTTTGGTGTTACACGTTGATGAAACTCTGGTTAAGAGGTAGCGATTAGTAGATAATGGTCTTGGCTATCGCTTGAGGCTGTGACGACTGACGCGCCAATCGCCGTGATTGGAGTGAGGGAGACGGAAGTAAGTACCTATTCCTGGACCAGGTGGCACTGTTGTAACTGCTGTTTCCTCCGTCGCGGTGCGGTAACTTCGAGCGCTGACCGTGTCCGGTGTCCCGTGTCCCCCACACTGTTGTTTAGGTGTATTATAATTGTTAAAAAATAGATTGCAGTAAAATAAATATAAGGTAATATAGTTCATGTTAGCAAACCAATTAATTAAAATAATATTTATGAGACGATTTATTTGTTTCGCGGACTGTACAAATTGAAAGTGTTTCCAGAAGAATTGCACACTTTAATAATGATCTCGCATGACTTTTTTATTTCATGTTTTGATAGATTGTCTTTTTTTGCAATAACATTACTTTAACTAAATGTATTATACGATCGAAATATTATACACAAATTTTAATCTGCTATAAGTTAACGTTTGCTGAATTTTGTTATGCAAAATGCAGTCAGGCCCATCCCTTCAATACGAATTAAAATTGAGAACAAAGTTCATATAACAATAAAATAATTCAATCAATTTGAGCATGTTTTCCTCGATTGGAGCCAAAAAAATGAATTTATGACAGTTATAAAAGAAATGTAATTTTACAGCTATCCTTGACAAGCTTCAATTTTGGCTTTATACATAAAGTATCTTTTTACAAACGATGACAACGTTTACTGCATGTAAAATTCGATCCGAATGGAATAGACACTACTAAGTAGTTTTAATATTTATTATGATTCTGCGCATTAATTTTTCTACCAGCATAAACAAATACTGCACTGAACTGCAAATTCACTTTACAAGTACCTCTTATTGCTCATTATGTTTTCGCAGGTGCAAAGTGATTAAACCAGTATGGTAAAGTGAGCATAACAGGTTTTCCTTTTAAATTAAAAATGATAATTGCAAATTGTTAGCTTACCTTGTTGTTGTTATATCGGTAAAAAAAATAATAATCGGGCACAGATGAATCTATTTTATATTCTCACGTATATAAATTTATGCGAATTATAGCTGATCGTGATGTTTTTAAATCTGATTTCATACAGTCCCTATCCGGTCTGGTCCAGAATTTTATTATAGTTCAATCAAGGTAGCTAAATGAAATCAAATATTTTACTTTATAGCTTTTACATTCCAATTGTCTTTCGATATGGATATTTAGTACCCATGCGCATTATTAATTATTATTCTACACCTATATAGTGATGAAATGTACTCATTGTAAGTGATTACAAGTGTTTTTATCGTCGCGCGAATATAACTATTGACAGCTTCCTAATATGCGCTGCTGTGTAGATCTAAGTTTCGCTGCAGGGGCTTTCGATTCTGTATTTAAAAGCTGCTGCGTACAAATAACTTCTCGCCTCGATTGTTCGCGAATATAATCATGATGAAATTATGAAAACTTCAATGGTGCTTCTAATTGGAAGAGAGATCAACTAAATTAGGACAAAAAAGGTAGTTCGAAAAAGAACAAATTGTGCATTATATACACGGAGGAGGAGCTGAAGACAAAAAACGCAGCATCTCGTGACTTTTCATTCGTGAAAAAAAGAGTAATAGAACGCGGTTTCACGGCCGCGGAAAATCTAATTGTTTTTCGTCCGAAGTAACCGTGCACTCTCTCTCTCTCTCTCTCTCCCTCTGCCTCTTCCACCTTCCGCATTATTATATAGTTTTTACGACTCACAATGAAGTGCGTTACCGAAAATGCGAATAAGTACCCGAAACCAGATGTATCCGAGAAGCGAAAAAATTGATGAATTGATTTTATTCAATTTTTGTAATGCTCTTATACTGTATTTTTTTTTAAATAATCCGGAAATTAACGGAATTTCTTGGGTCACTGAGCATGAAGAAAAATACATAAGTACGTCACATAATGTAGGGCAATAGGTAAAAACTTATTTCCGCATTTAATTATCTTAAATCTTATAACTAAAGTGATAAACATTTGATATTTTGTTTCTGGACAGAATATATGTATCCTAAATGTTATGTAATAATCGTAAATTCTTAGTATATAATTTGAAAATTAATTTGAAATTATGAATTAAATTTAAGATAATTAAGTATTTGACAGTATATTTAGGTCTATTTGCAGTAGAGGCTCTTCTAAATTGAAATATGATAATGATTAAATCAAAACAAAATGAATAGAATTGAATTGAAAATTCAAATTAAATTCAAATTACGGTTGTTTTACGAGACGATTATTTATTGATGTTCATAAAGATGTTTCGGCAATTATTTTACCGCCCTATTCAAGTATTGTTATCTTGAATTGAAAATTTTTAATAATTATTTTAACAGTACTCATTGATTTAATGATTTTGTTTAAAAACAAAAGTATTATACCATACAGATTTTCCGGTTATTACATTCTAATAGAAATGTGCGCAGCCCTGGAATACTTTAACTCAAAGCCACACTTGAAGATTTTTAATATACATACTTATAGTTTATGTAAAACATTGTTAAATAAATCGCTATTATTCATAGTCGAGCGAGCAAACCGTAAATTTTCATCGACAGAACAGCCAAACCGAACTATCCTAACACGAAGTTTTTTCTTCTCTCTTCCTCCCAATAATGTCGTTTTTTATCGTTCCCCAATCAAAATTTCACGACACAAAGAGCATTAGACAACGCGAGCCGTACGACAATCGGTGCGGTATATAAAAGCCGCTGGGTACCGGCGAGTTATTTAGTGTTGAGTCGAAGCTTAGGACAGTTCGAGCGTGCAGCCATAGCCTCCTCTGGACCATGAAAACTATTCTTCTCCTTTTGGCCACATGCCTCGTCGCGACTCACGCGGTAAACTATACAGTCTATATATATTAGACTAAAAATTCTATTTGAATCAATGCGTTTTTTGCTCTAATTCTTAAATTCTAATAATTATAAAGGAACATAAGAGTTAGGGACTTGGACGGATGATCAGCGATTGAATGAATGTTTTTGTTTTTCATTTAATGGTTGATGATCCAGATCTAATTGTAAAATTGTATTACTTCGGAACGCGCGAAGAGCAGTTTTTAATTTTTTAGTCCGTTGACTTACAGGCTTCGTGGTCGGAGTTCCAATCGGGTTCACCAGCTACGAGACAAGCGATGAAACAGTGCATCCAAGGCTACAAAATCGATCCAAGTAAGCTGATATGTACATTCTGACTTTTAATTGTTAACGATTATACACCAACTTTTAATTTTTTTTATATACTCTTCGCTTTATATACTTTTCCCGTGGCTGATCCATATATTCTTTTTCCTGTTTAAAATTTAATTAGCATTCGAAACGTATTCGTAATACGGCAAATCCTAGTGTATTGAATTAATACACATGCGTCACAGATTTAACTGCACACTAGGATACGTGTTATTCATATTAAACATAGGCAACACACGTCCTAATGTCCTTAATCTGTGACACAAACCTGTGCATTTTACTCACTTGAATTTGCAGTGAATATAGTTACAGAATTTATAAAGCTTAGACATTAATTACGTATACTTGTAGATTAAAATCAATATTAATCAATTGTTAATTTCGACCAAATGTTACAGATGTACTCGACAATGTCGACTTATACGAAACCCTTAACGACGAACAGCAGGGATGCGTTACTGCTTGCGCATACAAGGGTTTCAATTGGGTAAGCGAATTAAAGATGTACATTTCTCTATCGCATATAATTTACTTCTTAGTTTCAATGAAGCAGTAGCTTACTCTTTATTTTGTTTGGGATTCTTTTAGAGAATTAAAGATTAACGTTTTTATTATGTCTTATAAAATTGCTATATATTATAACCATCGCATAATGTGATAGAATACGATTTATTATTGATACGTCAAGTTTTATTTCGACGCTGCAATGAATTACAGGTTCAATGCGGAATCTATTGAAGATGCGCGAACCTGTACAATTTGCCTTTACAACAGTCGAATTAACCACTTACTACATTATTTATTACACAGGAACGCATATACACATACAGCGATTTATAAAACAAAATATAATTATTCAATAAATTTAATAAATTAATATCATTAAAAATAGTAGGATATACAGTAGAAAATAGTTGTTCATTACAGAATCATATAACATTATATTATTATACATTTAAATCAACGGCTGTATTTTTCAAACAATCTACCTAGTTGAAACCGGATGGAACATTGGACATTAAAACCCTAACTGCCGACGACGCGCCCGAAGAAGCCGCGGAATTCGTCAAATCCGTCACTGAATGCAGAGCTGAGAGTAAGTATTACTTCTCTGTCCTTAAATATCATCGATCATCCTGATCTAAACGAATGGCGATATATTGTAAATTTTTGTTTCAGCCGGTAAGAATGACTGCAAATTCTTCCACTGTCTGGAGAAAAAAGATCCGTAAATTGTACTCGGTTCTTCATTGAATGATTACTATATTGAACAGCACAATAGTGCACGTTTGTGAACGAAATGATATTATGGTAAAAATAAGGAATGCCTGACTACTGAGCTGTTTCAGCTGAAAATAACAATGGTATAAACAATTCGTTGTAAGGGACAAATTATAAAGATAAAAATCTAATGTGTGCACAAGACTAATTTCTAAGAAATGTATACAAAGCTTATTATATCTCTTCATAAAGTCAATCTTAGCGTACAATTAGAAATAGTAGTTAGAAATAGCATTCGAGACGTACATTTTCATTCGCAATTGTAAAAGAGTAAAAGAAACTATAATCATATGATTGTAAATTGGTTCCATGAACACAACTGATCCTTAATGTCCTGGAAACTGTAATACTTTATGAAATGATGTAGATAAGAGAAAATAAGTATGTTCAGTACCATAAAGTAAAAAGTAAACTTTTGGGTTTTACACGAATCTTGGAGTTATTTTCTTCTGTCTCTGCCTTTCCATCCTCTCCATTTATTATTTCCTTCGTGACATTTAAACCATTATTATAAATTCAATGCCATACCTAATGATAATTAATATCAGTTTTTGCACTTCTAACGCATAGAGAAATTTCGTTAGTTTTCAAAAAATAAATTAAATCGGTAAAATTTGACTTTGTAATGAAACATTAATAATTACTGTATTATTTTAAATTGAAACACCGATTTAAAGTTTTAAAGACTGTTGGAAATGACTAAAAATGAAAAAGAGATCTATAAAAGCGGTACTTAAATAACTGCGTTCTGCATTCAATGCTTTCAAATTAACAGTGGTAAAAACTTCAGTTAAAGTAATTAATTTTTTTACGAAGCTCTTTCGCGTGATTTTCGAGTTATTAATCAAGAACAATATTTATCGGAACTGCGGCATCCTTCTAAAGGGATCCTAAATGATTCGGTTTACAGAGATATTCAGATACTAGAACAATTCGAAAAATAATTACTATACATTTTATTAAAATTATTATTTAGAGTCAAATTAATCTAAAAAATACTCCAGCGTAAGAGGAAAAAACGAATTAGACATGAATAAAATTCGAAATATACATTCTGCATTTGACAGTAACGGGCACTGTTTTATTTTTGCTTTCTCTTAAATCAATCATTCTGAACAACAGAAATCCATAAAGAAAAAAAGAAAAAGAAAACAATCAATACAATTTCGCGCCTCATTTACAAATGTACGTTTATATACCGTCTAGAAAAACACTAATCTACGGGTTAGTGCGAAATAATACACGTGCTCTACTTTTGCCGCTATTGTCAATCTACAGCAGCATTATGAATAGGTCAAGTAATCTCGTGACATATTGAGTCTGCAGCGCTTCAGTGCGGTTTCATACTTGGCCACGAGATATACTCGATATATAGAGGTTCCTTTCGGCTCGTTGTGCACATTTACTTCTCTCCTTGTTTTCGACATGATTATTATCGTTGTTTTCCTTTTCTGTCTCGTAGGAATTCGTGCGGTATGTCTGTATATATTTGCATTATACGCACTCAATGTATTATTATATTACGAAGCTTTGATTCTTGAGCTTGTTTCTTGCGTCTCTGGCTTGGTTTAAATGAGCTTTTCGTATAGTAGATTGTAAGAGATGTCATTTTCTTTTATTGATATTTGATACTTGCAACATTATTTTTGTAAGAGAATTGTTTTTGAATTTAATTGCTATACGGTTCAATGTTGGAAGCAAGCGAGTGCATGCATATTTTTAAATTAGCTATGAGCAAGTTTTCTATTCCTATAATTTATATATTAATTAATAAATTAATATTAATAATAAAATATGATATTAATTATATTGCTTTGAAGTTAATGTACTGCCTCCAACAAAAATCATGCTACAATACTTGCTACAATTATAACTCTAATTAATTTGCTGTACACGACTCCTATAGTATTGCTGTAATAAATGTTATTATCTTAACCCATTAACGACCAAGACCCCGAATTTTCAACATCTTTTTCAAGGCCTTTTTTCAACTAAAGAAAAGGTTTGAAAAAATTTGGAAAAGATCATATCCGACGTATTTTGAGCTGTTCTTTCGAATGGTGATGCCGATTTTT
>UELV01176690.1:330-25757 GCA_900490015.1 Megastigmus stigmatizans | reverse complement strand
CTCTCTCTCTCTCTCTCTCTCTCCTTCTTTCACTTAGTCTGCATATATACGCATCTCGGTCTTTCCCCGTTTTTCTGTTTTGCTCTCTATCTGTGTGTACCTTTTTTACCTTCTCTTCAACGCGCCACGTGTAGTTTGACTTTTTCTCTTCGTTACTGCATTATTACATTTCCACGTGTCCCTCTACACTCCTTTTTTACGGTCTTTAGCAAGACAGCCAAACATCGCGGTTGCGATTGCGTAATTACGTTAATTATAGGGAGTTGACAGTGTACTTTGTCGCTACATGAGATAGCGAAGCAGGAGGGCTTTTTTTCGTCACCGAAAACCTTTGCGCTTTATGAAAAACTGAATAGACTCGCCACGCTGATAATGTTGCATGCATGTGAAGTGTTCCAAGAGTTGGCGGATGTGTACACTGAAAAAATTTTTTAATTTGGACTTGATCTTTTTTAAATTTTATATATCGCCAATTGGGCTTGTGCCATTTAGCGATTGATCAAAATGAAACAATGCCTCTTAGAGATAAACTTATTTGTTTAGTAAATACATATATAAAAGAAAAGGTTAAATCATTTATTTACATTGCGAAACGAGAAATAATCTGTTTTGAAGAAATTTGGTAAAAAGAATCGTGGAAAACAAAATGCAAGTGATCACTTATTGACATTTCAAAAATTAAATTGAGTTCTCCGAGATTCCATACGCAGGCATCGATTTCAAATTGACTTGATCGTCTGTGATCTACTGTGATCGACAGAGATCGACTGCGATGCACAGTAATTAGCAAAGATTGATTGTGATTGACTGTGATTGACTGTGATTCTCTGTGATCAAATGAGATAAACTGTGATCAACTGAGATTATCTGTGTTTAAGTAAGATTGACTTTGATCGTTTGTGATCTACTGTGATCGACTACGATTCACAATGGTTAGCAGAGATTGATTGTGATCTACTGCAATCGACTGAGATTGACTGTGATTCTCTGTGATCAACTGTGATTAATTGTGATTCATTGTGATCAAACGAGACCAAGTGTGATCGTCTGAGATTGACTGAGTAACTGTGATTCTTTGTGATCAACTACAATTAACTGTAATCAAGTGTAATCGACTTTGATTCAAAGTAATTAGCAGAGAATGATGGTGATCTACTGCAATCGACTTAGATGGATTATGATAGACTGTGATTATTTGTGTATAATTAAGATCGTCTGCGATCGCGGTGATTAACTAAGATTGACTGCGGTCGACTGTAATTCACTGTGGCGGAACGCTTAAGATGAACTTTTTAATGCTAGAATAATTAACCAATGATTTACTATTTATACATTCACATTTTCTTTAGTCATTATGCAAATAAAAGTTAAACAAATTATTTTACTTTTAAACTCTAATTCAGCTTATTTATTTTTTGAATTCATTTTGTTATTTGTACAGATATATGCAGGGAAAATGTAATATTTCATAATAACTAGCGTGTTTGTAAAGGAACAAGTGTTCGATAATTTTATTTATGGAATATAAAACGACCAACCGCAAAGACCACGATTCAAGATTTCCCAGACTCGAAAGGGAGATTTTCGAACTTTTGATTTATTAACAAACAAGATTTATTAAATTAAAAGGGTCGCTCTTTTTTAATGATATTTTAAAAAAAAAAAAAAAAAAAGACAAATATAATATCTTCCTTTTAAGACCGAGTTCGCAGGCCCAAGTTTATGATATGTTTGATTAAGAGTTTAACATAGACATTAAAAAGTGTCAATTCAAAGTATGAAGTCGCGGTACAATCACACAGACTTGTGTAGTGGTACTCATACTTGCCATCGTGGTGCTACCGCGCGTCTTGATATTGTTCAGAAGATTATTTAAAATCGACTTTTTTACTATATTTCTTTGAAACTAATCCGAAATCATTTCATTTTAATACTGCTTATTATATATTAAAGCGTAAAATCCAAATAAGCCTAAATATCCCTGATTCGCCTCCTGTACATCTTCATCTTATCAGATCTAACCACTTCATCCAATCAGCAAGATGCATCTCTCAGACTGCTCAGCTCTGATAAAAAAAGAAAAGAAAAAAAAAGCAGCAAGTCTTAAGTATCATTCCGCAGATGTTAAAAGATGCAAAAAAAAAAAATAAACCGCGCCTCGGGCAGCGACTAACATTTCCGTGTCTAAGAGGCGCGCCAGTAAGCCACGAAAGAAACTCGCTGAGTCGCGAGATAAGTGAAAGTGCCGCAACGCATGCCTACGAAATCGGAGAGAGAAAACGCGACTCGCAGCTCCAAGTGGAAGAAGTCAATGACGGGGAGACGTAATGCAACGGCTGATATGCATCTGCGAGGACTTGCTCTGGCTTATTAATATTAATGAGACTCGTTTTTTTCGCCTTTTTATATACCCCGCAGGCGCACTTGTCTACTTGCGCATCGCAAACAATAAGCATACCGCGTGGAAAAAGTGCTTGTCTGCGAGATAATAATCCTAAAGATCTTAAAAATTAGCTAAGATTTCTCCAACACATTCATTTTTAAATGTAAAAATCTGAGCTAAGCCAATCCTTCTACAGCTGAAGCCCGGAGTTCTCGTGCAAAAGTTTTAACATGAAAAAATTAAACTCCATTAAATTTATTCATTACGCTTTAGATTCTATTAAACGGAAAATAAATTAAACACATCGTAGACTTTTACACACTGAGCCCAGAACCCTCGAGTTGACCATTTCAACTTGAAAATAAATTCTCTGATTTTCATATTTTGGATGTATCTATCAAGATAACCCTAACCTTTTATACCTTAAGATAAAATACGAAATGAGTTGATCAGTGTTTATTTTTTTTTTAAATAAATATGATCACACCGAATCCTTGGGATATCAAGATCCTGTAACTAAATAATGTAATTCCTACATGAGCTAGTAGCTAAAATGAATTTCTATATCTAAGCAAAAACTGTGAAAAAAACCTTTAATAAGTTCCAAATGGTCTCGAACGTTTAAGCATCCAAAATACAAGTATAGCGTCAAAACAGTCAAACATTAGAAGCGAGAAGGTAAGAAGCGACGCAGAGATTCTAAAGGTCTGAGCCTCAAGTGACGTTTTAGCGAGAAAAGTCGTGCGACAACGAGAGAGAGAGAGAGAGAGAGAGAGAGAGAGAGAGAGAGAGAGAGAGAGAGAGGTTGCACGCGTATACCAGGGCCAATGGTGTATACGTATACAGGCGCACGGAGTCCATGCGTTTACTCGAGTATGTAATGCGATTGTCGGTTGGTTTGGCGGCGTGGCGAGTACGACAACGCAGAAGGGGTGGAAACACACACGGGATGTGAGTCCCCGGCGATGCGTTAATTTGACTTTGTGCCCCGGCGAGTGTTCTTTTTGGCGTTTCACCTCCTGCACTTGTGTAGGGAGATGTGCTTATGAAGAGGGAGTGTGAAAAAGAGGAGAGAGAGTCTTGATTTCCTTTAGTGAAGAGAGTAAGCATTCTACGTGTAAGAGCAATTTTTTCCCTTTCGGGTTGGAAATACTCTGTATCCGTGGTCCGTGAAAATAGTTGTAAGTTACGTACACATGTTGAATAGTGCAGTCATTTTGCCAAAGTTACAAACTGCTTATACTGTATGGTATTTGGTGCAATGATAATAGTGCCTCTTTCAGTTTCTAGAATTTTGAATCTATAAATTCGTCAAAAGTTTGCTTGAACGAGTTTGATTCTATTCAATTTTTCTCTTGAAAAAAAAACTATTTTCCCGTTATGTTTCATAAGTTTTATAAAACATAATTTTTTAAACTGGTATTAAAAATAGCAAATAAGGGCTAATCCAATCTGTATGTGTATTAAATTTATTTTTAAATTATCTACTGGCATTATTCATTCACGATTCAATTCTATCATTATTTAACACATCAATGATTTTCCCAAACTAATTTTACAACACAATTAAATTAAATTTCGTAAATTATACTAAAATAACCCCATACACCATCCGACATCGCTCTACACGATTTGGCCAAGCTTTTTTTCTTTACAAAGCCAATCCCCGCCTCTACCCAGACGTTTTCTACGTTTACAGAATAACCTGTATTTGAGCCCCGACGGCGACACATTTGTTTTTATCGATAAATTCCAAAACTTGCGACACCCTAATCCTTGAGCTATCTCCAAGTTTCTGTCAGGATGATGTACTTATTGCCTACTTAAGTGTTTTAATGGACAAGTTATTACCTTGATATATTGGGCCTCGGCGATTGCGATTTACTTACAACGCGAAGGGAAAATACTTTCTCTTCTCACGGCCGCCTCTTTTGTTCCAGCACTGCTGCGGTCCGCTTAATTGTTCCTGTCTTAAGTTTTATGCCACCGGCAGTCCGCCCTCTCTCTCTCTCTCTGTCTCTCTCTCTCTCTCTCTTACTCACTTTCGAGACGAAGCTCTAAATGCGTTCTTATCGAGCTGCAGTGTACTTACTGCCGTGGCATCATGATCGACGGGTTTAAGGGGCACAAGGAAAATAATATCTCACGCCTTCCCCAAGTTTTGCATATTTATCTTTTTTCTCTTCTTTTTTTTTTAGTACTTCTACTGTAGGGTAAAAGAACTTGCATAATTTACGTTTTCGCATGGGGTAGGCATTAAAAAATAATAAAATAGAGTATCATGCTGTGCTATTTTGATTAGCGTGAAATAAAATTTTATGTTTGTAGGTATCAAAAATACGGTAAACACTATGTATGCCCTAATCCCCAAATAATAATTTTATCTTTATTGCTTCAGTACTTTGGAAAACCTCGTATAATATTTCACTAATAACATTCGGTCCGCTGCGATCAAGATACTTACATGCTTTACAAAAATGATGGTATTCTATGTAGCTTAAAATAAACTCTTTGATCTACGAGTATTACTTATAATCATTCTGAGCAACGCAAGAAAAGCAAGACTATAAGCACCAGCCATTTCATAGTCAACATTGTTTTATATTTTCATCTGCCAAATTATGAACATGGATAATATACTTGTGCTTCGGGATACTTATCTTCTCTCGTATAAAAATAATCTTTACTTTATGTTTCATCTTACGAGCCAAATTGCTGTATAATGCGCAAAATCTTTGTTTTATACTACTTCAAAGGATTATCAGACGCTTTAATAATAATAAAAAAAAAGCGAGAAAAGGCGTTCGCTACCGAAAAGGATACTGACGCGCAGTGAAGAAGCGCTTTTACCTTTTACGCTCTCTCAAAGTGCGCTTTGTGACGCTTGCAAATAGTCCGCAGCTGAAAGAAAAAATTTTAAATGAAACTCATGCGTGACACCGAATTGCAGGCTTTGTAGTCTCCTTCTGTCCTAGGTTTGATGATTTTTACCTCTCGTTTGTACGCAAGATTGAAATAAAAAAGGTTTCGTATGTTTGAAGTTTTATCTGAAAGTATAAAGTTTATAACTAATACGTATATACAAAGACCAATGCATACATTATACACTGCAAATAATTTGCAATTGGATTTTAAGCTAAGTGCTATCTGTAAAATTTTATTACTTTTGGATATTCAGTTGAGAAGCTTGACTTGAAATAAAAGTTTGAGTAAAATTTTAAATCTCGTCGTGGGTATCATTTTTAATTAAGACTCTCGCATACGCGGTCGTCATTTAAGACGAGACAAGATTTTTGTAGAAAATAACGTTTTCCTTTGAAATTATGAAAATTGCAAGATATTTTTATTTTTGTTAACATTTTCATTGGATTTTAATTTGGCCCTTGTAGAAACAAAATAAAGCAATAATTTCCAAGCTGCCGCTAACTACTTTTATAGAAATATTTTAATTTAGCTGTTTTTGAGAAGTTTATCAAAATATTTCATCGCGAGTATTAGTTGCTTCTTACTATAAAAAACAATAATACAAGATATGCTTATATACATTAATTTTTAATATGAGAATGTTATTCATTTTAAATAACTACACTAAGTAAAATAAGGATATCTTTGTATTAATTCTACTATTTGCATTTTATTTATATTTTCAAAGATATCGTTAAAAATATTTTGTTATACACATTTATAAATGGGTATCATGACATAACCTAATCTCTCAGATCTATTTTTACTGGTAATGCAAGTTTCGTTTTCCAACATATACATCAATTATTAATAAAACAATATAACTTGGAAACTCTCGCTAGAATCAATTACACATTATTACATAAAACTTTATTGCAATACGCGTAATGCTTTAAAAGGAAAGCCCCGAACTCAATAATCACAATTTATACCCTTTCACTTTTTCTAACTCGCAAAGTAAATTATGATATAGAAGCACGAATCATAAATACTTGATAGAAATTAGAATTATATGCTTTTGTTTTGGGCTACGTCATTCAAATATCAAGATATATGATACTCCCGAGACTATATGAGTTCTTACTTCTTGCCCTGAAAAAGGGTAGTTCATGCTATTCGCATAAATCTTATGTACAAACGCGAGTACTATTAAGTAATCAAATACTTTTTTTTATTCCTATAACATCCAGGTTCGATAATTTTATCAATTTATACTAAATATTTCAATAAACTAGAAATATTATACAATTTCTTTTCATTAACTGCTATGATCGATCCATTTATTGTACCCCCAAAATAAATCGAAAAGAGCCATTATATCATTGGACCATGGTTTGTCAAAATTATTTGACAAACCATGGTCGCCCGGAGAAACGTCGACAAGTCCAACAGCGTCATTGTTCATCTCGCGTGCTCAGTCGAGTCTTCTTCCTTGAGGTGCGCGTGTCTCGGATCTCCCTCTCCTTTCTCTCTCTCTCTCTCTCTCTCTCTCTCTCTCTCTCTCTCTCTCTCTCTCGGCAAGAAGCCGACGACCCGAGGAGTCATTTCGGCGCAGTCCGCGCCCATCTCGCCCCATGAAAATTGCAGCAGCCAAGCCGCCTAAGTGAGGAGAGCCGACCTTAGACTCTCTCTCTCTCTCTCTACTTGCTCCGCCCTTCCCCAAGCCGTAAATACACCGAGTGCTTGGGTGTGGGTGCGAGAGAGAGAGAGAGAGAGCGAGGGCGAAGGAAAAATATACGAGGCTACGTGCCCTGCCTTTTTTAGAGCCGCTTAGGTGTCCCGGTGCTGTCGAGCCGATACGTGGAATATACCTGCCGGGGTAGAGAGCGAGAGACAAGCTGCCAGTGGATGCGGTCGAGCTTTGGTCAGACGCGCCGCGCCCGAAAGTCTGCGTTTTCGTGCTCGCTACGCGTTTCTCGTTCTACAAAATTCAATCTCTTGCGTATTCCTCACTTTTTCTCTCTTCTTATCCGTTGCTTGATATAAATATATATATACATATTTTATTTGTACATTTGTATAATTGCAAAGTCTTCACTGTTCAATGAATACTTGCAACAGCTGACACCAGTGTGTAAAGCAGTATTAGATGCTCATTTAAAATTCAAAATTTTATTAAAACCACGTCAAGACTTTAGTCTATGTTATTAAAGTCTTGTTCTTTTGGTGTAATTTATACAAACTCATGAATGTACCTTCAAAGGTATCGAACTTCATCCTAACGAAATTTAAGAATTTTCTGTAGAGGATGTAAGAATTCAATTTTCCACGCGAAATCGAATAATGCAATACTGAATATTTAACAATATGAAATGTAAAACTTAAAACACTTCAATGATAAAAAATCGTTTTTAAAATTATTTTTTCAATTGTATGAACATTAACGTTCATACAGTATCTATATATAATAACGTTTATGAAAAACTTTTATGATTTAAGTGAATCTTAAACATTAGAAAATATTACTGTGTAAAGCCAACAACTTTATGAATTTCTAAGAATCCTTATAATACATATATTATAAATAACTGAGATCTCTCAAATAATCTTTTCATTGCCGAAATTAATGGGATTATCACAAAGTATAGCTTACTAATTCTGTCAAAGAATTGTATTACTTTCGATATCCATAAACTAGTACATACATAAATAATCCTTTCTTGATACACAATGCATTCGTTGACCCAGCACACAGACACAGTACATATAACATTGCATTTTATTTAGACTGCAACTCTCCGAAAGTAACTCGTGTCAAATGCCCATTACACGACTGCTTTTACGTTGTAGCAAAATGTAGCCGTTCAGATAATTTTGACAGTTACCAAAATTAAGAGTAAATATGTAGTATATTTCCCTTAAATTTTTTATAATTCAATTTATCATCGTCAACTGTTTAACAATTTTTATATCAAACTATGCATGTTTCCGCAGAGTCCAAACTCTAATTATGAAAGAATCCACTCCTGTTTGTTATAGTTAGATTTTATTTGGCTGCTCGGAACTTTATGAAACTATTGGAAATAAAATAATATTCCGATAACCGCCACCTAATGCGCAGATTCCAGCTTTATCATCTTTTTGCTTTATTTTTTATCGAAAAAATCAATAGATGAGAACTTTCTCGATTAATCACCAAATAAAAAAGTTTTTTTTTAAATCTATTTAACACCCTTATTTTAAAATATTTGCACTAAATTATTTTAAATATATCTTTTACTTCGAATCTCTTTTTGTTAATTTTTATTTAAAGTCTCACACTTACAAGCGATGACACGCGACAGAATATCACAACGAATATTAAAGTTCAAATTCTATTTTTTTTTTATTTTTTATTAAACTTTGGAGATATGAAATTCATTTTCACCGTTAGTTATACTGATCCGTATCTCAGGGACTAGAGTTAAATCTTCGGTCAAATCTTAATATGAATATGCATATGTAAGTACGTGCGTTACATTAACATTGCAAGCATTATTTAAGTGCATTATTAATATTTGTTTCCGCGCTTATTAGGTAAATTCGTGCTGAGTGAAAGAAATACCAAACGAAATAATTTCGAATTAATAATTGATTTTATTTTAAAAAGTTCGAATTTACAAAAGTCATGATCCGTTCAAACAAAGTTTTTCAAACAAAAAGATGAAAGTTACTGAAAATATACTACCCGTGACTAAGCAATGAAAAGAAACTAGCGTTCGTATTGAAAACAATAGAATAAAAGATTGGAATTACAACGTAAGTGACAATGTTGTCCCCTGTGCCAGTCGACCGTGGTTCAGCCTCTTGCTGACCGCGCGTCGAGGCCTTTCCTCAGCTTATTAATAAATAATCGAAAAGATATAATTCTCGGCCCTGGACAGACTCTCTCTCTCTCTCTCTCTCTCTCTCTCTCTCTCTCTCTCTCTCTCTGTCTGCCGTGCTCGAAGCTATAGAACTTGGAACCGCTTTGTTACAAGTTTTTAGGAAACAAAATTGTTTATAAATAATATATTCAATGTTTAAATTAATTACATTAGCATTTGTTACTGTCACAACGTATTATTACAGGTTATGATCGGGAACAATATTACAGCCAACATTGTTGTTGTAACTATTTATGGTTTACGATATCACTTTATGTTTACATTCTTATGAATTACCAAAAGAAACAGAACTGATTGCATAATTTCAGGTAAGATTACTTGGCTCTTTAAATCAATCGATTCTTTTACCTCATATTATACAAAAATGAGCGACCAAAACATTCATCCTAATTACACTGATTGCAGTTATTGTAATATCCGATGTATTTTTCACTTTCAGTACTATCAAAGTCCATATATGGAGCATCGTTTTCCCACAAATCTCGATTCCTATATTCTGAACCAAAAACTGTATTCAAAATAATATCCAGATTACATTCTAAAATTTCAACAACAAAAATTATAAAAAATCCTCTAACCCACAAAGAGCTGGAGCATAAAATCCCTTGCATGTACAGCACTGCATCGACCATAATCCGAATATAAAACCCCATTAGCTCTAAATACTCATCGTTGTCTAACGAAAAAAAAAAAAAAGAAAAAAAAAGAGAGAAACATACAACGTATATATGTATAACACGCGGCGAGCTTTCACACAAAACATTCGTTTCCACTGTATGTAGTTCACTGGCTCTCTGGCCTACTTCATTAACAATTCAAGCACACCAGAGTATAACGCGCGTCGAGCCACACCTTATTAACGCACTCATTCCACCGTATATAGCCAACGCGTCCGACATACCCGATATCCGTCGACACACACACACACACACGCACAGTCGAGCTTTTCCACTTTTCACTTTTCGCTCCATCGGCTACTGCTGCTGCTGCTGCTGCTGCTGCCGCTGCAAGAGCTTAATTGTTGCATCGGATGCGAGAACGAGCTTTGTTGTCGTTGAGTCAAGTGTGTGTGTGTATGTGTGTGTGTGCGTGCGTATATTGGCTCTCTGTTGAGCCTCGACTCCCGCGGCATGGCGGGTTCTTATTGTGCCCTAGGGAGAATGGATTTTCCTCCGCGCGGTGACATGATGTTTGAAGTGGTCGATGAGACGGAGAAAAAGAGAATCAGAGAGAGAGAGAGAGAGAGAGAGGACACGACACATTCTCTGATCAATTTTTTAATGCCTGCCGTCGTGTATCCCCGCGCGCGCGCTTACATTTCTGCCACTGCGTGTATGAATATACGCTACTTTGACTTTTAACTTTACGCTTCGAGTGTTTCTTTCACTTGTGCGGGATTTCTCTACTCCTTGGGCTTTCCTGCACAGCTGCTGTGTGTTTCGTTTTGTTTTCCCCAGTCTTTTGTTATTCCGGTTTTGTTTTGTGTCTGGTTCCTATCTCTGTCTCTCTTTAGCCTCTTGTTTCCACTTTTGTACGCGGAGCCCCGATAGTTTTTGTGCTGAATGAATCGCCTGTAGCACTGGATGGCGATGCACGACTCATTGGCTTCTGATGGGAATTGCTGTTCAACGATTGATTACCAAGGTGAGTGCCTGGCAGTTGCTTCGATATTGTTTTTAATGAGCTTTTTTTGCATTCGGAGAAAGGTCGAAGTGGTTTTGACTGGAGGTATATATAGGCTTATTATGATGCGGATAATGCTCTTATTGCCATTGATGATAGAAATACTGCTCTGAAGTTTTGCATCGTTGAGGTTTTGTCAATCGAGGTGTGACAAAGATATTGATGAGTTGAGACGGTTTTATACATCGCGTGACTGTTGTTCTTGTGCATTTGTGAACATTCGGGGAATCGATTCTTTCAGACTCAATAAGAGAAACTGAAAACTCTTTAAATCTTAAATTACAAGTATCGCTTTCATAATTAAGCTTACATTGTTAATTAAAAAAAAATGATTTATATATAATTATACATAATCATATAAATAATCATATATCTTTATAATATATAAGCAAATTGTCTCTCTATATAACTATATAAGATTGCATGTATGTATATATAAGCATACACAATCACATATATATGCAACTATATGTATATAATTATATATAGTTTTTAACTCAAAAATTTTCAGATTCACTTATGTACATTCATACGCAGTTGCATATAATTATATCTAATTTTAATAGCGCTAAGGATATAAGCAGAACCCAGATTCCACTTGACCACAAAATTTTTTTGAAAATTCCAATATTTATTATTTCAGCAAAATAGTCTCTATTCAGAGGTTAAAATTTATTTTAAAAAAAAAATATTTTTTATGTTTATTTACTATTTTTCATGGTTAAACTTAATACATAATTGTATATAGTTATATATAACTATTTATGTATAATTATATGTGGCATATTTTTACACGGGAATATTAACATTTAAAAGTTACGAAAGGTTTTACGGATTTGTTTTTATAGAATATACTTAAGGTGGATGCCAACGATCTATGCATTTTGACCTTAATCCCAACACCTTAGCGACTTGCACCATCGTACATCCCTCGTCAAACAGTAAATAAATGGACATAGAAAATTAGTAGAAATACGCTGAGTATGGTCAGACATCGATACCTACAGATATACTACTTATGTTAATTTTCAATTTTTAATTATGCATATCTCGGTTTCCATAGGGATTATGGGGCTATTTTTTCAAACTTAATTTATTGCTTGACAAGGGCTGTATGATGGTTTAACTCACTAAGGTGTCGGTTTTGAGGCCAATATGCATGTGTCGTTGGCATCCTCCTTTCCAACACAACATTTTATAATTTATATCTTATTTCTCATTACTTTTTTTTAATCTTAAATTCCTATTACATATCTAAAACATCTTTCTTATTCTTCATGTAATGGTTACTATTACAAGTTAACCAGCCTCGAGATATACAATATTTAGCAGCTTTTATAGGCTTTATAATCAAGTCTTTGGTACTTGCCAGGATTAATTTAGGTAAACTCTCAAGGGCATCATTGAATATCTTTACTGCTCATTCAATTAATCATTGATGTCTGCTTATAGTAGCATTTTGTACAAGTTGATACAAAACACATCAAAATTGCATATAAATATCAATTCCGCTAGAAAATATTGACAGACTACAATGTGATTTCATAGAATTTTCTTACCAACAAAATGTAGGGTTATATTCAACTGTCTGCACTTTAAGAAAGAAATAGTGTAGGAAAATTTAGACAACTATTCAGAGCTCTAACTTAAAGAAGGCTCACATTTGTTAAATCAGCATAAAACTTTGAGCCCTATAGAAGAAGCGCTGCAAGTTTTTAAACAAAATTTTAGCATGCAAAATTCATTCATCTATCCAGCTGTTAAAAATCCCTCATCAAAAATCAATAGAAAAAATCGTCAATCCAAGCTCAAACCTCACGAATCCCACACGCCCATCATCACTCGAATTATCCGCAACCGCATCCGAGGTAAAACCTTGCGGAAAGAAGGAAAAGGAACGAAGAGCTCCCAGGCCCTGACGCCACTCCCCCACCTGAAAATCCAATCGCGCGGGCATCAAAAAGTCAAGGAATAAAAAGCAAAGCAAAACCACATCCCCCCGCCGAAAAAAAGAGAGGAGAGCCAGAAAAGAAGAAGAGTATAAAGTGCAGCAGCGGCGGCGAAAAATAAAAAAGGTACAAGAGAGCGCGAGCGAGGCCCAGAGAGAGGGCGAATGGCGAACGTCGGGCGGGCGGATCCCCGCGCGCATGTGAACTCGTTTCCTCTCTCGCTAAAGGGGTATACAAAGAAGGGGGAGAGAGCGGAGCGCGCGGCGTTTTCACCTGGCGGCCCGCGCAACCGGCGTCGCTCGCGGCGCGACTCGACGCTCTACCTGCGCTACTCTCTCTCTCTCTCTCCCCGGCGTGGGCGTGCCAAGCTCCACCTCCCGCAGCCGCAGAAAAGCTACGCGTCGGTTGCGCCGCTACGCTCCCATTGGCTCCTCGGTCTCGCGGACGCTTTTGTATTTATATATAGGTTCCGGATGGGCTCGACCGTACCTATGCACGTATATAAGCTCGGCGTCGGTGCGCGCTCGTTTCTATTTTATTATTTTAGTTCCGAGGAACGCGAGTCGGCTCGTATACCCTCCCCCTTGCCGCACTTCGACGCCCGCCCCCTCCCTCGCTGCGTTTCTCTGCCTACGCTTCGCGAAGGACGCGGCTTTCGATGCTTTTTCGCAAGCCACGAGGCCTCCTTCAATTTTAGCCGGCCTTCCTTTTTCCCAGCTCCTCGCGGCTTTTTTCCTCGCTGCGCTTCCCTGTTTTCTCCGGGTCCTCCATCTCGGCTCGCCTTTTTCTATACTGCTTTTTCTGCACCGTGCGATGGTTAGCTTCTATTCGGTTTTGCAAACATTTGGCTGCGTTCGCGTCGTTATCGCTGCTTATTTCTGTGATGTCTTCGAAAGATTTTATGCAGCTCAAGTTGTGTTTCATCATGTTTGAGAACTACTTATGGCTTATTACGGTTGAGTATTGTGATCAAAGTTGGAAATCGGATTAATTTTACATAATAAATAAAATCTTAATCTCTCTTTAAAACGATAGAAGTAATATAAACATTATTAACATTGATAACATTTTGTGTTGATCTTTTGAATCGTAAATATTAATTTAATTTGTTATCAAAATTTGTACATTGCTTTATTACACGCAAAAGAAATTTATAGTAAAAATTACAATAGTGTTTTGTAATACAATTATAGGCTTCTAAAAGTGGAAAAATTACAATAGTTTCTCATAAATACCAGGTGTGTGTGAATTTTACTAAATTTAGTGACTTTTGCTAGAAACTATCGTAATTTTTTCACGCTTGACAGTCTGTAGTTGGATTAAAAAACACAATTAGAATTTTTACTTGAGAATTTGTCTCCGCATATGCCTATGAAAAGAAGGATTCTAGCATTAGACCCCATTAGAATCTGAAGGAAAACCTAAGAAACTTAGACTATCGCTGAGTGGTTAAAGAAACCTTTAATTAAAATCAAATAGCCATTTTATTTAATGGGATATGTTTAAAAAATTCCAGACTATCCTATGCTTATACGTGTAAGTAGAAACGTATAACTAGAATGACACTGATTTTAAATAAGTTTTTTTCCACTTCCCTGTCATCTTAGTGGACCAATTATGTTTATTTTCATATTTTTTCATGCTCTCCGCAATGATGTAGGTCTACGGTACGTTTCCTCTAAAGAATTTATTGTATTTTAATCTCGCCGGGGTCCTGCTTGGAGTGCCGATTCTTGTCATTGAATAAAATATAAGCATTAAAAAAGTAAGCATAAAAATTTTTATATCTTAAATCTGGTTAACTATGCCAAATTGTAAAGTCATTTGGAATTTTCCAAAATATAACAAACAAAAACACATGATTTCATTTTTCGAAAAAGAAAATTATTCAGTTTATAGTCGAAATTATTTGGTAAGATGTTAATGTTTTACTTTAATTCTGTTTCAGAGGTAGAAAGTGTTTTATATGTTGTACTTGAGTTATGGCACATGAAACTTTCACTGGTTTTATGATAAGATCGCATCGTGATCACCGTAAAACGTAATAGAATGTAACTGGCAATAAAGATGGAAATTCCAGGTTTTAAAAATTAATTCTAGGAACTCAAAAGTGATTTATAAATTTTTCAGAAAGCAACTTTCTACAATATATGTTCAGTAAAGTATATTTTGAATATAAATCGCGACCATTTCTACATAAACTTTTAACCGCTTGTTCTTGCACAATATCTTACACGATTTATATTTTAAGATAATAACATACAATTATTTTCTACACTTATCTTTGAAATTATGTTGTACAAGGTAATTCTAACGATGGTTTAAGTTCCTTGCAAGACCTGTGCGATACATAAGAAGATTTAACTCTTATTTTTGACGGTTTTCAAACTTTAGAAGTAAATGCTTGTATTAAAAAATACATAGAATTTGCAGAGAGCTTAAAAGATTTCTTATATGCATTTATTTCTGTAATTTTGGCATGCATGTAATCAAATAAACAAAAAGCTTTTCGAAAAGCCTTAGAAGGTTGTAGAAGGTTACTTTAAAAAAATTTAAGACTTTTAAAGTGGTAATTTTCTGAAAAATTGTTGCAATATTTTTTACTCAGAATGCGTGAGAGCATTTCTAATTTAATAAATAGGGTTTAAAAACATGTTTGATTCGATTGGTTATAATTTCGTAAATTTCATCATTTGCTATCTCTTTCAAAAAATATTGTTCGTGGTATAAGAATTAAATTAAATAATTAAAAATTTCTTATTTTTCTAATCGAATTCATTTAGGAGGCAGTTCTTTGAAAACTATAGAATTTTAGAATTTTAAAAACGTATAAATTTTAAATTTTATAAAGTTAGAAGAGGAAATTTATGGACAGCATTCTTTAAGAGCTACAATCCGATCACAGAAAAATCTCACATAAAAAAAAAACGTTGATCCACTATCATTCTTCATAAAAGAAAACAGTGTAATCTGAAAATCCTCACCAAACCCATCCAATAATTTTAATCATCGAAACCTGTCGCTGCTGCTCGCGCCTCGGTGGGAATTCGCAGACATGCGAATCACGTGCTCGGAATCGTCAAGACTGCAGAGCGTCGTTTTAGCGATTTTGGGCGCGTTGAACGCTTTCGAAACTCATTTCTTGGATTCTTATACCCTCGGGCAGCCAAGAGAGAGAGAGAGAGAGAGAGAGAAAGAGAGTCTCACCCACAAGACAGGCCATAAATCGCTACGGGAACGCGGAAATGGAGTCGCCGCAGGTGCAGCTCAGACTCTTGCGGATGCAGCGACGCGCGGGGATGATCGGCCCCGGCAACGAGCAAACTGTGTAGCAAACTGAGAAGTTTTTGTAAGCGCGGAAGAGTCATAGGGATATTCGGTAACGCGAACCGAGGGGAAATCTGTGGGTATAGGCTGAAAAATTTATTCCGCTTAAAGGGAGGAGGCGCGGGATTCAGATGCTGCCTTTGCATCGGCTATAACGAAACATTGGAGCATTGTTAACGAACTTTTGCGTACTCTAATCCTCCTATTCAATTAGTTTTTCTCTGCTTCACATTGATCAAGCATAATTTTGAGATTATTTATGACACAAAGTTTCCTAATCTCTTACATGAAAGCTACTATATTAAGATTCACCTTTAGGCTCCATCTGGTTCTATTGCACGCATACAAAATTTCGAAATTTATTGCGATTGTAGAAAGTAAATCTAAAAAAAAGAGTATCGATTAGATATTGCAGAAGAAACTATAGTTATATACGTATAGGTTAAGAGACATAATGATTATGTATAAAAGTCTAGTCTACATTGAATGAATAATGCTGATTTAATGCAACATCTACTATTGTGATTATAATGAGATATCCTGCTGCACCCGTTTAATAAAAGATATAAAAAGAAAAGGAGATTTGCGACAGATCGAGTATAACTCGAAGGAACTCAGAAATTCGTTTATCTTGTCAAAGTATATGTGGTAGGAAGAGAAGAGCCCTGGAAACTTGTTTAAAAAAAGATGTAATAGAAAAGAATAAGAGCGAGATGGGCGAGATTAGGGCTGCACATTAAGAATAGTAAACGCCGTCCCGCGGGAAGATGCACCAGGTGCGGAGTTAAACCTCGGGCTTAAGTCGCACGAAGGTCGCTATATCGCCTTACTTCCTTCGAGACGAGACGCGGCACGAGAGACGAGCCAAGGAGACGGAAGCGAAAATTTTCTTTTCGCTAGAGCTGCTATTCCGTGGCTTGGCGATACGTGACCGAAGAAAAATACTTACCCTTTTCATTGTTTTTCCATTTTCTTTACAGATCGTTAAGAACATGAGTTCAATTGTTAAAGAAAACCAATGTGAAACTGTAAATCTCATTATAGATAGAAATTTATTCGTTTTGTAAAAGTCTTATAATTAAAATCAGGTCTCCTTCAGTATCTTCTACTATATTTAGCAGTTGATTATCGTTCTTTAATTTACCTTTATATCGCTAGCTGTCTCTCCAGTAGTACATGTTTTATTAGTACATTTTTTATTGTTGATTTTTTATAAGTGCATACTAGTGCATACAAGTGCATCAGGTGTATAAAAGTGCATCAAAAGCTTATAAAAATACATCTCGTGCATTATTGCATAACTTATTGACTTTAGATAACGAATTATTTCTATATGTTTGAGTAATTAATAGTAAAGCTCATAATGTTATAACTAATTAAAACATATGATAATTAAAGTACACTTTTAAGATGCAAACGTGGTGAGCAATCGCAGCTAGTAGTAAACAATATTTCTTATGAGATAGCATTTTTCTTACCTTACAATTAACGCTTACGCGAGCCTCAATGTCAAACTCATTTGAAGTTCCCAAAACGTAGCAATAACAATTAATCTAAATTCCCCACGATCATCCTCTTGACGCTTATTCTATTTTGGCTTGAAACAATACGACTCGGTTGGCATGGGTTGACTGACTTGTTGGTATCGGGCGCATCACATATCCGGCCGAGCTGTTGTTCGAGGCGTCCAGAGCCACGTCACCGCCAATACAGCCTCTCCGCGCCGCCACCGCCGTATAACATCGAGCCGGCGAAATTTGTTTGTCCTGTTTTATGACACAGCCAGGCCGTATCGAGCCTGTCTTATTGGATTCCGTCGCGACGCTCTCGCTCGACCTTTTCTTTCTTCTCTACACCTCCGTGGCTTCTTTATCCCCCCGAAATTTCCGTACCGCCAGAGGTACACTCTCTCTCTCTCTCTCTCTCTCTCTATACGCGCTTCTATAACTCTTCATCGGTACTGTCTGTAGTCAGTTTTATTTGCACCGAGTTCTTATAGGAGGAAAGTGTGGTTCATCACTCGAGGTCCGCGGTTTCTTGAAAGATGATCAAATTTCAAATTTACGAATTGGAAGTTATTTGTATTACATTCAGTTGAATGATAAAATATTAGGATATTATTACAGGTATGAATATTATAGCTTAAAAGTTTTTAATGATATTGACCTTCAATAGTATTACAACTACTCGGCTCGGAATTTACAATCAAACAATTGTAACATTCGAAACTTGAAGATAATGGCTTCTTGTCGAATTTATTTTGAGTCAAGAAAACACAATATTAATCGAAGTGGTAATCAAACGATAACAAAAGCGATGCTAAAATATATACACAGTCCATCTGAATAGAGAAACATCCTTTTTCTGTATTTATTTTCACTAATAGTTGCGAACCTTTATATCACCTGTATTAAATTTACTTGGACCATATTAGATGTATACCCCGCGTAAAAATAGCCTGTATGGCCAATGAATCACAAAGACTATCTCCAGTGTATGGGTCGTATAAGGGCCATATAAGGGAAATACGAATACCGATATATGTTTTATGTATGGGAAATATATACACAAAGCAGGAGCTGTATTTACACCAACTATTGGAAAACTATGGCCAATATGTAGATGAACTGTCATACGTTTATTTAAAAACATCTGACCCATATATGGTCCATAGTTTTCCAATATCTAAATTTATTTATAATTTCTCATAGCTTTGTAAGTATTAATGATTTTGAAAAATTGATATAAGATTTGTTACAATTGGACATATTGAATACTTTTGTTCAAAACAATACATAATTGATTTACTTTAAAAATTGTGGTCGAAAGGTAGCAGACAATACCTTACCTGACAATTTCTAGTTCACAACTGCTCACGTGGAATCTCATGCATTATTGTTACCTGTAAAGCTTTTTTTTAATACAGCGAGAACTTTCATAAAAGCGGAATAGCTGTATATAATAAGCTGCCAAAGATTTTTCTATCGGTCTTACAGTCTAATCAATCTTGATTAGACTGTAAGACCGATAGAAAAATCTTTGGCAGTTTATAGTAGATTAAGTCGACATAAGTAATATTTCTTAATGTATATAATAAGTATTTTCAAAAGTATTTCGCCAACACTTGAAAAAGATCCTATAGTGACAAACGAGACAACCCCTAAATTTAGCCTCCTCTTTCCACTAACCGGCAATCAACAATATTTTCCAGCCGCTCAATTTCTCCAACAAAGCCCAGAGCGACCTAAGGGCGGCTTTATAATCGAATCGAATTTCCTCTCTAGGCGCGCGCG
Source organism: Megastigmus stigmatizans (assembly GCA_900490015.1). Lineage (NCBI taxonomy): Eukaryota > Metazoa > Arthropoda > Insecta > Hymenoptera > Megastigmidae > Megastigmus > Megastigmus stigmatizans. The sequence continues at coordinate 6,292 of UELV01176690.1, read as the reverse complement.
AAGATACCTAAAGCAAATTAATCGTCCTCCGAACCCCCGAGCTAAACGTCCACATATATAAATAAGATATAGAGGAAGCCTCTTGGCTAGAAGGTGGCGAACTCGCAGTAAAGCTGCAAGGCCGCAAGTTGGATTGCCTTGAATATTTCAGAGACAATCGCGCGAAAGGAGAAGAGGAGTCGGTATAGGAGCTGTTCTCTAGCCACCTCGTGATGCTAGCATCCATTACACGGCTCCGATCCTTAACGAGCATTGCCGCGCCTCTCTGGCTGGCCTTGTTATAGGTAAGACCACGGCAAATCAATGCCGCGCCTCGTCCAGCATCAGCTTACGCCGAGCTTGGACAGGCCCGGCTTAATACTCAGGTGCGAGATAGCGGGAAGGATGAGGTACGTGTTGTGGATGACCGAGGGCTCATCGAAAAATGGCTGATTCATTTTAGATAGGCGGGAAAGTTGTTGCTAGGATGTGCATTCATTGTGTAAATCTAAACAATGTCAGGGAAGAATGTGGGAAGAATACTATTGCGGATAAAATACTAATAGATAAATCTAATTTGAGCATAAAGACATTAAATTACACTAAAGAAAAATTCATGGAAAAGCGGGTTTTTAAAGTTCTTACAATCTACGCATGACGAAATACTGACTTTTTCACTTATTTTATTTAATTTGACATCTTTATTTAACAAGTTATCTGCATTTCCTCAGATCAGAAATTTTTCAAATTCTTTGTTTTGGCGCACCGTAAACAATAGCAATAATTTTATACTTTCTTCTACAATCTTCTAGTTACTGCATTTAAGCACTGAAATTCTCGTTTGAAAATAAAAATTACAGAAATTATCTAATAACATCAGCGGTGTACATTAATTTATGTTGTTTGATTATATTGTTCAGTTTTCTGCAAATATTGACTATAATCAATTTAAAGGTTAAATTGAATTTCAATGAAATACATATAAAAAATAAGTGATCGTCAATAAAATATTTATTTTTATGAGCTTCGATCGCGCTTTACTAATTTTCTAGTTCTTAATAGAATTCTTTAGTCAAGTGGAAATCTGACATTTATAATTAATTACATTTGCGAAAATTGAATATAAAGTCTGCGCGTTGTTAATTCCTTGTGAGCTGCGTTCTCGATTTTAAAACTTCCCCCGAAAAAACTTTCTTTAAATTTTCTAAACACACAGCCCAATAATCGTCAATCCACAAAGTTTACACGCATAGCTAATAAAACAAAAGGCTCCTGCAGTATCCTATACAGACTCACCTAATAAAACTATGCATTCCCGAACAATTTACGCTAAGTGCTGAGACTCGTTTATTCAAAAATTAACGCACAAGAGCGGCATCTAACGCCGCGCGACGCTCAAACTCAGACGCCCAATTCCTCACGATCTCTCGCTCGGCGCTCGCGCACCTCCAAACTGCTTGGACGCAATATTTCGCCGGCAGAGAAGCCAACAGTTATACGTAACGTATTGAGGCAATCGTTAATCGACTGTTATACCTGAGTCTGCTGCTATAGAATGAGAGAGAGAGAGAGAGAGAGAGAGAGAGAGAGATGCAGAAGGTAAAGGCACTCAAGCGTTCGCATACATACACATGGAGTTGGGTTAAGCAAGAAGAGAGAGAGAGAGGGAGAGAGAGAGAGAGAGAGAGAGAGAGAGTGAGCGTGAGACCAGATGCACTTTCCATAAAATCTCGTTGTATACGAGATCACTTAGGGGGTAGCTAGCAGCGAGAGGGCGGTCGACTCGTGTGCTTTCTCTCTCTCTTGCCACGCGCACCGGCTTAACGAGCTTTTCAACTTACTAGTGGCGCAGCAGCTGCGAGAAAGACAAGCCGAGCCCGAGACAAGTCGTGCGCCCGCGCGCGCTTTCCTTTGCCTCTCTTTTGGGCGGCTTTCAGGAACACAGTACCAGCACCGCACCAACCTCGTCCCCCCTCACCCTCCCCCTCCCCCTTTTTACCTCGCCTGCAGTGAATCATTAAGCTTCCTACGACTAATCGTTTGCATTTACTTTGATTAAGGATTCATTGTTGGTCGTTGCATATAGTCGAGGAGTTGTTTTCTTCATTTTTTGGGGAGGGGGAAATTACTCTTATAGGTTCTGGAAGACTAATAGCTAGTAAAGTTGACAGTCTATCGAGGTGAATTTGTAACGATGGAAGAGGTAATTTTGTCGAAAATTGTAAAGTATATAGGTAAAAAAAGCTGTATATAAAAGGCTGACTATGCACAAGGTTTATTTGAATTTTTTGTAATATTCCAGACAATTTTATTTAAGGTAATGTCACTGTCCTACCTTACCGACATTGCAGTATTTTAATACTAGTAAAAAAAACTACTTGGATCGATGGAAAATGAAGACATTATTCATTGGCTCATAATCTACCATTCGCAAAGTTTCAGACAGATACTTGCAAACTACTGGGAATGACATTTCCACAAGCTTTCTGGGTCATCCGTTCAGACGTGAAATCTTCGTGGACATGACATTCTCAGCACTGTTTATATGTTGGACTGAAACTTTGCGAGATGGTTGATTATGGTTTAAGAAAGTGCAATAATAATGTCTTCATTTTGCAATAAATCCAAGTAGGTTTTTTACGTCATTCAAAATATGTAAAAAAGTTGTCATGTCCTTAAGACTACAACATTCCGCTAAGGACTAAAAGCCCGAAATTTTTGTATTATCAGATACCTTAGTACAACTGCGATCGGTTTTAAACATTTTCATTTTAGAAATCGTCCCGGTTAACCAAAGATACTGAAGTTACTAGACATAAATTCTCAATAATGTTTGATATCACTGTGTTAAATTTTTTAATTTTTAATTTATGTAAAAGTAATTGCAAAGAAAAATTCTATCTATCAATCTATATATAGTCGGTTATTAACTGGAGAAATGTTAATAAAATATTCTTAGAAGTAAACTGATAAAAAAGTGTTGTCCTATTACGAAACGCATTTCAATCAAATATTAGGAGACGATTTATTGTACCCCAAAATAAGACTTGATATCAGTAATTTAATCCCATCGAGGCTTTGTTTAGTAGATCCAATTCGTTTGTGGGACGTATCAACTTAAACGAATAATGGGAAGGTTTTGTATTAACCTCATCAAATACAATAACTTAAACTTTTAATGAAATTCATTTTGCCAAAGGGATGTAGACTCGCCTCAAAAGTAATTTAATGAAATTTTTTTTCTCGGAAATATACTCATTAACAATTAAAGCTTTGTTATCATATCTTAATACAATAATTAATAATCTCCAGATGTTTAATATTCTACAATATAAGCGATTTGTTTCTACAGCGCAACGGTCACTCACAATCACAAATTCAATTATCGGATTACACTACAAACTTACACTAGGAAAACCGACGCGCAACAAAGACAAATCCCGCTATTCCCTATTGGACGCGTAAAAATTATCACTATATCCAAAGCAACCCATCTCAGCTATATACATCGCAACAATACACTCTTGACCTAATCTCATCCACGCGCTCCGCATCTTCATTAGCACAGAAATGGCGTATTATATCGAATAAAATAGAAGCGCAGGCTCGGGTGTGCGAAGCGCATTTTATTATATCCCGCGACCGAGGCATCGCGCCCTTCTCCCGCCGTTACACATACGTGCAGCACTGGTCAGACGAAGGGAGCCGAGGGAGAGACAGAGAGAGCTAGAAGCAGCCACTTTATTAGCAGCTGAGTAGATGGCGGTTAATTTAACAGCTCCGACGTTTAACGATCAATTTGCCAGTTTCACGCTCGGCTGTTAGACAAACCCGAAACTCCTAGCACCCGCGCAAACAACAATCCCCCTTGGATATCGTGTTCGTCCCCCCGCGCCCCGACGATGTGTGTGTTTCTCTGGGTCCCTTCTTCGATATATAAAAACGACACTCGTGTCTTACTGTACTGCTTCGACGCTCTTTCCGCTCGTGTTAGACTAGCCTTTTCTTTTACTTTCGATCCTCGCGCGCGAACTCGACTCGACTGTGAATCAATCGTTGAATTGTATACGACTGTGCCGGAATGGAGAAATGATGATGTAAATCGTTGGTCATTACCGAATGAAATAATATTTGCTTATAATATTGGATTCATATTGATGCAGCGGACTAGAATACAGGAATAATCGACAGTAAGAACAGCTTCATTTCTCGTGACTACAATGAATGGAAAAGTTTTTGGTCCTCATTAGAATATCTTAACGAGATACAATACAATTCGGTATCTTTATTTTCGTTACACAACAACGGCTGCCCGTAAAGAAAGTTACTCGAATCGAAGGTAAATATATAATGAAAAGGCAACAGTCTGAATGGAAATATAAAATATAACTTCTTCACAATTACTCTTGTCGAGGTCCAGTCAATTCTTATTTTAAAAGAAAACTTATTCCCTATTCTAGGCACAAAGACATACCCGCCCCTCTTCCCCCAAATAAACTTTAACGTCGCGCGCATTGTTGCATCTATGGTCTGCGGACTTTCTTGCAAAAGTCGCAAGTTAACACGAGCCGCGCAATAAGTAAGTATATACACACGAGGTTCTTGTTGAATTAAAGGTTGCTGAGGGGTTTTTGGTCACGCGGCGAATAGTCCCAGCGAAAACTGCAGGATATTGGACATCGGACTCATCGATCGCCGTCGGCGTCGTAGTCGTCGTAGTCGTTGGTCGGTCGGTCGGTCGGCCGCATACAGCGGTATATATACAGACGCGGTCCAGAAGCCCAACGCGCGTTTTCCAAATCACAAAACCCACCGAAATCGTTGAGCCGATATCACTTTCCTATAAATCATTATCAATTGGCTGTCGCTGACAGACCGTCCGACTCTGCCTTTTGCTCCATTTCATTTCTTGTCCTCCCCCTCTTTGCTCGCCGACTTTCTTTTCTATCGCTCTTGCTGTGCCCTCGCTTTTCTATTTTCATTTTATATACACGTGAAATATTTATACAGTAAACATTTATACGTCGTCGTCTACTAATTTTAATTATTGCAAATAAATTTTGCGATAATTAAAATTAAATATCCGTTTTCTTTCGTTAAACCAAACTGATACAGATTAATATATAAATTGCAATTATGATGAGTTTAATGGTTCTGTTGTACAAACTATTTAGGGGCTTAGCAAGAATTAAAATGACGAACACGTATTAAATAAAAAGTATAATTATTTACAGTCAGTATATTAACAGTGTAGGAGAAGATTTGCCACACTGTACAGTAGTCACTTTGACACGAGATAGCTCTCATATAGTACTGTATAGTAAATTATGTTGCCTTCGTAATTATGTACACGGTTCGAAAAGTATATACCCCTCTTCGAGTAATGGATTCCCATTATTTCCATTAAATCTAAATAATCTTTGTTTCAGCTGTAAAGAAAACTAGACGAACAAGTAATTTTTCAATTACTATTTAATCACATTTTTCCTGATTTCATCTGACTATTTGCATATATATATATATACAGACACATATATTATATACTTTTTTTATCTTCAATAATATCACTTGAAGAAAACGATTCTTCGTTGATCATAATAATGCACAGAATGCTGGAAAAGTATGAAAGCACAATTAGCAAATGAAAATGCGTATAATTTCTCAATGAAGCATATATCGTATCGTCATGGAATTCAAAACGTATATTATCCTAATGAACAAAACGCTTTTTTCTGCGCAGGTGCAAAGGGGAATCCCCGGCTTCCTTTCACATTCGGGGCCACGCGATAAACGCTTGAAAAACTCTGCGACCAAAAAAAGAAAAGAAGGAAAATAATGGACGAATAAACAATTTCTTCTCTCTCTCTCCAAGGGTAAAAAGCTCTTACGAGAGAGAAACAGAGTGGCAGGGAGAGGAAGAGAGTCGCCCAGTAGCGGGAAGGAGGCGATGGAAAACGCCGGAGGAAAACGGCCCGGAGGCAGA
>UELV01176685.1:8307-29594 GCA_900490015.1 Megastigmus stigmatizans | reverse complement strand
TGTGTGTGTGTGTGTGTGTGTGTGTGGAGCCGGACGACGTCGACGCGGTGGCGGCAACAGCAGCAGAAGCCTCTGTACCGACGCGTTCATTTTTACCACCGAGTGAGTGAATTTATTAAAAATTACCGTACTTTTTAGCCACCGCTGCGGTACGTGCCACGTACGTGTATAATCAGAGCGCCTTTTTCCGTTTGTTCAAGTGCGCGACTGCGTGAAAAGGGTTTGTAGCGGGACGACGATTCATATAAGTTTTCTTTTTTTTTCCTAATTTTACTTGAGAGGAGGGCTTTAAAATCCGTTTGTATTATGTAGGTGCAATGCATGTTTTGGTAATTGAATGTTTGCATGCAGTTGTTGTTGGTTTGCAACGGTCAAGTCGGTATTCGCAATTTATATCACTTGAGATAAAAATTATTACACAAGACGTAACACGTCTTACGTATCGCTAAAATTTTTTATTTTTCAAGCTTATAATTTAATTTTTTAAAGAAAATTAAGTGCATTTGTTTATTGTTGAAAGATTTAAATATAATACAATATTAAGCTAGGAGTAAAACTTTTAATGTCACGAATTGCAACAACTGTAATTCTAAATGCCTCGCCTTTGAAGCAAAACCACTCCCCAGTTGCCAATTTGCGAAAACTTCCGATCTTCGACTCGAAGCCTCAGTCGGGGGAATCGGCATGGAATCATATGAATGTTATGGCCGAATTGACTTTTCCTCTTCTGAACTGATAGAAAGATCTAGTTAGGTCGATAGAAGAAGCAGAGTAGAGAGAGAGAGAGAGAGAGAAAGAGAGAGAGAGAGAGAGAGAGAGAGAGAGAGAGACGCAGATTTCACAAGCGGTGCGGGCGAGATGTAGGCGAACCGATAGACGGTTCTCATATATACCGATTTACATTTTTTATTCCGGTCGACTGCTCATTCTCATGTACGTATAGACGAACTCGCCGATATCCCCTGGATTATATTCGGAATTTAACTTTTTTCTTTCGCTCTCGAATCTTCGCAGTCGTAAATATAATACCGAAGCCGCGCATTTTTCTATACCGTCGCAAGATCGATGAAGTGACGAAACTATTTGTTTGCTTTTTCTACGCTATATGAAAATATTATAGTAGAGTTTTGTAAATTTAAACGATGTCGAGCAGAGTTGAATAAATCCTTTATGACTGCGGTATACACGGCGCATTAATGAAACTGAGTAAACATTAATAATTTTTTGTAAGACTTAAGTGTATGCGCATATCCTTTGTAAAGGCTCGAGCCTTTAAATTATGCAAATTGCGTTAGATTACTCATAAAGGCAGAAAATGCTATTATAAATGTTATTTATAGACACACACGGGGTCCCCCGCCAACCGACAAAATGCCTGCTGATTATTCAAAATTAATGCGAGTCGTGAATTGGGCCTTCATTAGCATAAAAATTACATATGGAGCACACTGCGAGTGCACGATCTGCGCATGGTTTTCCTTCCCCCCTCGCCCCCCTCTTCCCGCGCTCTTTCGCTCTCTTCGTTTTGATAATGACAAAGTACGCGAATTTAACAATTATGTGCTTAAGTTTGCGGCCGGAGGTGGAATCCAAGGACACGGCGGCGCCGGTAACGCGCGGCTTTTCTTTTAATTAAAATATATTTATGCGATTTTGTACCGAGAAATTTCGCTCGCGCTCGAGGATAAATTAAGTTGAATTATTTCAGCCGAGAGGCTGCGGGATTATGTACGAAGGATCTTGCTCTCTCTTTCTCTCTCTCTTTCCTGTGCCCGTTAAATCCCTTGCCGTAGTCTGTGACAAACTTGAACGCAGCAAGGTAATATTTCGTTAATTACGCTCTTGAAGATTTTGTGTGTTGAGTGCACGGTTTACTTTTTTAATTTCTGCAGTCGGGATTAATCTTGCCTTTAATTAAGTTTTTAGAAGATTCTTAATCCGCTAAAAAATAATTTTCCTATTAAAATGGTTTAGAAATTGAACTCAACGATTTCGACAGATTTCATTAAAAGAAAAAACTGCTTTGCATCTGGACTATGAAATTAGTATATGAATGATCGAAATTTAACCCGGAGGAAAAAATAGATTTTAAATCTGTAATGGCATCTTAAAAGCTGTTTTGTCTTCGCTAAAAGGCCAACTTTTAAATTCGGAACTGTCAGAATTAAAAACGTCCGTCAAACCTCCAATTCTTTTAAATATTCGCTTCTCGCAAAGGAATATCCTTTATTATACTATTCATATAGCACAAAAACGCGCGTAGCAATCTTTTTCTAAACTTCTCTCAATCAAACTATCCGCAATAGTCCGCAACAAAACTGGAATCCACTTATAAATCATGGTGTAAATTGTAAAATCGCAACAAATCGACAGCTGCTATGACTAAATCGTGTCCCGCTTATATTCTACCGTTAGACCGTTGAGGAATGAAAAATACAATATAAATCTCTTATGGAGCCGATCGAAAGATATATATATATAATAAGAAAATGAACTTGTCCGTTCGAGGAATACAACCTGTCAGATCGCGCCTGTTGTGTAGTCTTGACGAGGCGTGTTCGCAAAAGAAAAGTCGACGGTATGATGATGGAAAAAAGTCACCGCGCGACGACCTGGTTAGTCTAGTCTTGCTGTGTCCGCGTGCTTTTTTTTTCTCTCCCCCCCATCAAACGCTAATCACTATCCGCGCGTATAAATTATTAACTCGCGCGCATCCGCGTGCAAAACCTATGGAAGCCGTCTGTCATAAGGAGGATTGTTGCCCGGATAGCCGTGAAGTTTCCGGACACTCTTTTTCTGCACCGGCTCGTATTCTCTCTCTTATAGGCTTTGTGATTTATTTGAATATTCAGGCTCCGGTTTTTTACGATGTGGTAGGATAGATTTGTCGATTTTACCGTCGTTGGTTTTTGGAGCAGGAGGCGTTTTTAGTTTTCTTGGTTGGGTTTCGTAAATTGAGTTTATTTTCTCTGCAAATGCTGTTTGTTAGAAAAAGTAATTATAGTTATTTCATTTCTTTTTTAAATTTGATTTACACTGGGAAATACATTTTTTGTTTAATTTTCTACAACAATTTATAGCGAATTAGATTAATTACTTACACTAAAAAAGACCATATTATTGCAATACTTTACGATTCTCTAATTTTCTAAAATTAAAATTACTCCTTTTGACTGACGCTCAATTTATTCCGAGTATTTCAGTGCTACAATTTAATTTCATGTCACAATGCGTCATTTGCCTTTGTGAGAGTACATAGCAAAATGATAGATAATTATCATAAATGGACCTTTCAATTTGCAAATTTCTATTTATCCAGAAATACCCTGAATGTTTCTCAAGAGTAAATACCATTCGTGACCATGACAGTATTGTTTCCGTCGGAAGCGCAAAAATCATCATAGTTGTAATTAATGTTCTCCTCGTCCCCCGAGATAATGTATTTTGAACATTACACACAAGAAAGGACAAACGGTCCGAGTTAATTCATCGCTGCGAATAGAAATTGTTACAGTCTGCAACTTTTTATGATATGTAAAAATTTGATTACATGTAAAGTATTATAGTTTTTCTAGTGCTGCGATAATAATCTTAAAAATTATTTTATCGCGCTAATAATTTTGCAAAATTATTATGGTTATAAAATGTTTCATCATTATGTTTAAATCTAGTTCCTAGAAATTGTCAAACAAAAGCATACAGTTGTAATGTTTTATATTTCCTGGCTATCGTAATTGTTTAAATCAAATTATTAAATATATGTAGGTTAATTTAAAAAATGGAAACTTCGTTATTTAACTAATTTAGTTGTCAATAACGTTTCAGCTACATGCCAATTGTTTGTTGCCTGATTATTCGCTACGAAATGTGTAAAGGGAACACGAGAGTGCTTTTGACATTGCGATAGAGATTCGCGAGGTGCGTGTGGCTTCATGCGCGACGCGAGCGATTATACATGAGGTAATATAGAGCCAAGGCTCAGACAAGTATATATGAGTGATTGAGCGAACCGCGAGTTTTTACGCTCTTCTCGTCATTTCAATAACTCGACACAAGAACGAAGTCACGGAATAAAATCACTCCTCTTACGTTACGTCATTTTTATTGTATAAAATTAAACAAAAATGAGATCAAATTGTCCGAAACGTTTTGTGCCTCGGAGCACTGCCATCATTATACTTTCATAAGTCATGAGTTTATTGTGGATCTTTGTGCGCCATTCATGAACGGAACGGTTACATCATCGATGAAGCGGTGACGTTACGGTATGCATTTCCTCGTTTTCCGTGTAACGTTTGCGATTCGAGCAGCGCCAGTCGATTGTTCGCTAGATATCGTTTTTACTGTATCACAACTTTTTTATTATTGTTGTTTTGATTTTATTTAATAGCTCTTTGTTAACTTATCGCTCGTCTATTCTATCCTCAGATTTGATGAAAATAATAGCTCGTATTTCATTTATTAATTCTTTGTTATTACAAACCACAAATGTCTATATTTTTATTAATTCCCAGCAACAGCTTGCTGAAAAAGAAAAATCTCCGATTTCAACACCAACTTTGTCACGTATCGTCAACGCGAATTTTATCCACTTTTCACACGTACGACACTCATAATCTCGCGTTTCAATCTCCTCTAAAAGTACTGTTAATTACACACAGCACCGAAAAAAGCAACACACGTACTGGAAAGACTCACGGGCAATTTGCATAATTTTTGTAATTACCTCGCAGCTGCAGACTTGTCTCATTTGCTTTTTTTCGGTCCTACATCGTCAAGGTCCCCGCGGCTAAAGAGGCTGACATCATCGCGACAGAGAAATTGTTTCGCACTCGTCCAAATGCTGCTGCTGTACACGTTTTTAACAATTTCCCCCGACGATACGCTTCTCCTCGCGGCTTTTCAAAGTCACGCATCCGCGGCTCCCGACAAGTTCGATAACACGACGTAACAGCGGAAGTACAAAGATGAACTTCCAACGTCGCTGCGTATTGTTGGCTTCGTACAGTGTGCGCGGCTCTGCGTAATAATTTTACACGATGAGCTTGGCGCGACGATTCAATTTCGAAACAATGAGATATGTGGTTGTGCTGCTCGCTATACGAAACTATAGAACTGAATGAGCAAATAGGTGAACAATAGTGCGAGGTTGTAATTGTTCGAACAATTATTAGTTGAATACATTTTAGGCTCGTTATTGGTGATAAGTTTTAATCAGTTATAAATTGATATTGAGAAATTAAGAAAAAGAGTCAAATTGATTACGAAACTTTCTCAACGCTACATCGAATGAAGATTCTACATAATAAAGTAAATAATGAGCACATCTGCAGATTTAATTTTTCTTGAAATAAGTAACTTTCACAAAATCTTGGAGCATAATAATTTTTCAAAAGTATCTACTGTTGTGGCGTCTGGAATTAAATCAATCCGATCAATTCGAAATTCATATAATTATACCAACATCGTAAAATTTTGCACACGTAAGAGTTTATTTCTCGTACAGATACGACTCAGGAAAATCGAGTGCTCTCGCATAACATCAAGTAGATGCTTACATGGGATAACACTTTGATTAACATTTTAATTTACTGATCCTCTTTTCAATAAGAGCGCACAGTTTGAAAACTTACATTACCTTACACATTCTTTTTTTTATTCATTTATTCAATTCCAATTCTCTCGAAGTCAATAATTTCCTTACTGAAAAAAGGAATCATTTATTTAATTGAATATCAAAGGTATACACTCTTCATAAGAAATTGTTCGATTAAAAGCAAAAAGATCACCAATGTAGTTGGGCGCGTCATCGCGCGCGATCCCGTTTAATAAATCCGTGCATTTTCAGATCGCGCACAATGAGGCACCGCCGCGATGCCTTTTAAATTGCAAAATATGCCACCTTATGCTAATTTAGAATAAATACAACTTTCGAACCGCGGCTTTAGCATAACTACCGCATGGAGTTTACATACATACACGGACGCATCGAGCGAGTATATAGTAAGCTTGCATTATTAATGCGCGGATTAAAGGTTCGCGCTCGCTCGCGAGAGCTACGCAATGGGGGAAAAAAGCTTACGCGCCCGCGGAGGTTAAGCACTTTGTTTCTCCCCAGCAGCAGCGTCTGTGTGCAGTTCCGTTTTTGCTCATTTTCGCGTCGCGATATTAATGGCGGATTTGCCGCCGTGCACACCGAGAGAATAGAATAATTGAGCGCAAAAACTCGCTGCGAGTACGCACGCGCGGCGTCTAAAGGGATTTTAGTTTGCTGCTCCTTTTATTATTCTGTTCGCGGTAACTTACGTTGCTGTTTGCTTTTTAGCCTCGCAGAGCTGAAAATTTAGATATTTCTCTATTGGTTTCTCTATTCGCGATATAGAGCGTTTATATTACGAATGCGATATGAACGAATTTGTTCATTAAATTGTTTGAAAATTTAGAAAGACAAGAAAAATCTCATCGATGAGCGTTTATCGAATAAAGCGAAAAATCCATGTTTTTCCGTAACATCCCGTAGGAAGATGACCACTCATTAAAGAATTGTCTAAACAGAAGTTCGTACATTCTATCGAGCATTCTATACAGTTCTCACGACGCTACGAAACTTTTATTACTCGCGCGATTGGGCAGAAAGAGACGCTGCATCGAGTCATTGTACCTCGCACGTATACACAGTATGTACTCGCGAGTTTGCGTGCATTATTATGTATCTCGTGCGTATATGGGTGGATGTATCTATACACGCGAATCGACGGCTCCAGCTAATGCACCGGCGCGTAGCCCAATTAGAGATGTAGCTGCACTTTCAAATCGTGTGTGCGTGCATGGAATGTCCGATAATCCAGCGGCGCTTCTTTTTTTTCTTTGCACTCCCTCGGTCCGTTCATTCTTGTATCCGTATTTTTTTGCAAACTCGGTTTGATTTTTAAAGTAAAATTTTTCGAGCTCCGTGAAAATTGAAAATTTTTGAGTTCCATTTGTATGTCTGTGTGCAGTGGGTTGAAATATTATCTTTTTATAAAATTAGAGTCAATTCTAATTCTAAGATGATTTTTCTATAATATTAAAACTTTAGTAATTGTTTTTGTTAATTTACAATTTGAGTGAAACTTGTCTTAGATCTTATAAGATTTTTTGAGTTAATTGTAGATTATTAATGCTATTTTATTTAATTAAATTGTGTATTTAGACGTACTATGATGAAAAATTCAAAAACTCTTTGAAAGAGCAAACTGCTCTGTATACGTCATATAGTCGAAAGTTTTGATATTCCCACCCTCGCTAAGTGCTGCACGTGTAACAGGACCAGTGCATTAGTTGCACTTTAATGAGCGTAGCGGTTAATGCGACGGTAGGTCAAAGCATGAACGTATAAACTTTGTATCGGTCCCGCAGCAGCACCTGATACAAGATTTAATTCGTGACTCGCGAAATTGTACGTAATTATTTGTCTTATGACAGCTATAAATTTTCCCTGTATACGAGTCCAGAGTTTGGAGAGTTTGAAAAAGTTAATTTTTCGTCAAGCGCTATATGTGAATTAGCTTTCAATTTATTACAAGTTTTAGCTGTTGGAGAATTATAATTGCAATATCATGTATAGTTAAAATTGTATACGTCAAAATGCCAACCGATATTTAATAAATTTCATTGTTTAAGTTTGAGGAGAAAATTAAAGTGCTCTACTTCAGGCATTAAGAGTTTCCATTTTCAGTTTCAGTTAGATACCAGGCACTTTTTGAACCTTTAAACACAAATTCAATAAATTACCTATAATAAAAGAATACCAATTAGAGTCTCAATATAAATGCAATAAAATAGACATCGGCAACTGTAAAATATCGAAAAGCGAGATATCTAAGTATTTCGCAAAACTTATTAAAGGAAAATAAGTCACGGCAGGAAAAGAGAAAGAGCAGCTGGTGGCCTCTCAATGCGTCCAGCGCGTCAACTGCAATTTTCCCGAACACCGGCACGTGTGTCTTTACGAGGTATATACCGGCGCACACGCCGCGGCCACCTTTATAATTACTCTCCTCCGCGCGACGTAGCAAAATCATAATTGTGAAAAGAAGTTAACGTTGCGGCGTTAGTGGCATTCCTCGCTTCTGCTGCAGTAGAGTCTCAAAACCACCGCGCATGTGTGTATAGCGGTAGTAGCGCGCTGGCAACTGCTCGCGCAGAGTCCGCGCTGTCATTAAATTCTTAATTAGCTTCGACTCAACGTTGCGCTCTTGCGCGCGCCACGGCAATTCAACTTCCTGAATCTCACGCGAGTGCCAGACTGTCTGTATCGTCTCCCCCGTGTACCTTCTTCTCGCTTCACGTGAGACGAGAGGGAATTGAAATAGGGGTTTGGTTTACTTCAACATTTGAACCCATGCAGTTGGCAGTTCCTGATGATCCTTGCATTTGGGACGAGGCTGCGATAACGATATTTTATATAAACAAGCAGTGGGAACAAAATTTTATTAATTGCTTTAATTATTTAACAGATATTTTTATGTCGTTATTGAGCTGTAAAGTACGTGGAAGTACGTTGAATTTAATAATAGCAATTTTGTTAAATCTACGAATTCTGCGAATAAACGACGCAAATTGATTTTCTACATAATAATGCATGCTCAACGCTGCACGCATCACTGCCTTAATTCATTCTATACACGCACCGTAATAAGCTATACTAAACGAGAAAAAAGAAAAGGATCGTTTCGATGAAACACCGTCATCGAGAGCATAACCTATACGCGAAAAAGGAGCCGTGCGAGTCTTCTCAATAACGCTAATAAACGTTGGCGGTTGCGGCAAGAGGATTGCAAGGGAACGATATAGTCTCGCGATGATAGCGGTACACCCTACAACAATGTCTATTTCACTCTCCTCCTCTCTTCGCGAGCCGCCGCCGCCGCTGCCGCCGCCGCTGCAAGTATAATACCGTTACAAAAATTACCAAAGCCAATCACATATATCAAGCATTAGATAATAATTTATTAAAAGTAAATTATTATGCCTGGAGAGCAGATCTTTTTCCCTCTCTTCCGTCCCTCCTATGTGCACTTGCACCTTGCAGACGTTCGCCTTGGCTCTTCGTGACCTTGCCGGACGATCTCCGCGAGATAAAGAGCGCATGCGCGCGCGAGAGAGAGAAAGAGAGAGAGAGAGAGAGAGCTTTAGTTATTTATCGCATAGGAATAGCTGATTTACGGCGTGGCCGTTCGTAAATATTAAAGCCGCGAAATTTACAGGTGACTTTTAGGGCAGCCGCCGCGTTTCGCTTGGGCTTATAATATAACCCGCCTTACCTCGCAACACGCGAGTATAAGTGTGTTTTTCTTTGCCACGCGGTATGTATAATGTAGGCGAAGTATAGGTACGCAAGTATGGTAGAAGAGATGGCGTGAAACGTGGTGGAAGGTGTATGGGATTTATTTTAGCGTTGATGCGATTAAATTCCTCTCTCTCTCTCTTTTACTCGTGGTAGGTTCACGCGCGTAACTGATTACCAGGCGGCTGTTTTATTATATTGGCATTTTACGAGGCGCGAGAGGAGGAGGAGGAGGAGGAGGGAAATTGATTCTTTTCGCTGTGGGTGCACGGTGTTACGTTTCGGGTCTATAATTTGCTGCGAGGCTTTTTCTTCTTGCGCCTCTTTTTAACGAGCTGCCGGGCTCGTGTTTATTTAAGCAGTGGGAACGTGAGATAAGATAGATTTGTTTTCGGTAATGGAGAGGTGCAGCTTTTTATACGGCTAATTTGCCATTTATCTATAAGGGTATATCGTTATTATATTATACGCTATTTACCTTGGTTATTTGCGCAATGCCGAAGCTTAAACTATGTCCATCTAAGCTCTTAAAGATCAACGATTAAGTGCAGTAATTTCGTGCCGCGAAAAATATTAACGACAACGAATAGTTTGACTTTTGTATATATATATCGAAGAGATGAAGAAGCGAGAGAATATTGCAAGATCATCGGGGCACAGCAATAAAGATTCAACGCCCGTGCCAATACACAAAGCGACAATAGTAGAGCAAGCACGAGAGGACGAGAGGAAAGAAGACGAATGCCTGCCGGATCGCTCGAAGGCGTTTTAACCGGTCTCTATAGTAGTCGCGTCGCCGAGTGTTATAACGGTGCCAACGGTTATCAGCTGCGGCGGTGGCGGCGGCGGCAACTGTTGTCTCGCGACTTTTCTCTCTCTCTATACATCCGCGGAGCATCGTCTACTCTTTCTCGAGGTTTCGTTTTCGCTACGTTTTCATTTTCGATCGCGAGCCCGATGTATATCGATGACACATCGCTTGCCAAAGAGCGACTTCCTTATTTTTATTACGAGACCGGTCGCGTGTGTGTATGTGTATGTCTAGGAGAATATTTCGTCTGGGCGTGTCGATGGGGTGATCACGGTGGAAAGGAGTCGAAGATGCCATTACGATAATTCGGTGTGCAGGCGACTTTCTATAATGGAGTTGCGCCCGGGAGAAAATTCGCCCGAGAATTTGTATATACTGGCCTGCTGTCGCTACTGTGAGCTGCTGCTGTTGCGTTTTATTTTGGCGCGGGTGAAATTAGTGGTTTGTTTGCACAGAGAAAGAGGCTATAAATTATTAATCGTAATTGAATTATTGCTTCAGCTTTAAGATGTATGCTATGTGCGATATATTAGATATACCTTGTTTCACTGATGATCAATTGCTATAAAACAATATATGAGCGATCGTTTTTCGAATTTGTTTTATGTATATAACATTTATCAAGTGATAAATATTTATAACATTTATCAAGTGAATTATTTTTGAGACGACTAACGCAGTTTTATTAATTTCTGATGAGGTATAAGAAATATATGCAGATTTTCTAGTTCTCCGATATACTATGCAATAAATCACAAATCTAATTTTCAAACTAGAATCATGACTTACGTAACGAAAAAGCATCGGGAAAATGCCGCTTTATACCCCATCAAGTCCATAAATTACCTCCAACCGAACCTCGAAAACAGGATAAACCATGTTAACTCACATCTCGCACAAAAAGGCCGCTCGCGCGCGCACAATTTACCACGAATCATCAGCCAGCAGCGATCCTCTTCTTCCTACATTTCCCAAACGTATCGAGCCGCGACTTTTAAAAGAAAAAACCGAGGTAGGCGACGAGCCAATAAGACTCGTCATTTTTCTTCTGCCGCGGCGGCAACATCGCTCGGTGAACAATTACAAACAATTACAAGGGGAATAAAAGGCACATTAGCGGCATTTCTCTGTTATGGAGCAGCTCCGCCGCGAGAGGATCGAAGGCGCTTCTCGCCGGCCGCTGCCTCTCACGCTCGACTTGCTTGGGAAAAGTCGCGCGGGGGCCTGTGGGCGCAGTTTCTGCTGTGGGACGCGAAATACCAACGTAATTCACCGTTACGTTATCTTTCTTCTCTCTTCTCTCTCTTCTCTCTCTCTCTCTCTCTCTCTCCCTCTCTCTCTTCTCCTCGATATAATTAATTAGAATTAGGGCTCGGTACACAACCGGCGGTTCGATATTGCGCTTTCACCTCGACGCGGCGAAAAACGCCGCGGAGATTCTTGTATGTGTGCGTGTGTGTGTGTGTGTGTCGACGTCGTGTGCGGAAATAAATAGTTTGAAGGGCGCGCGTTGTGTTGCGTTGCATATATGCGGCGAGAGCATATACGCTGGGAAACGCGAAAGCCGATATGAACCAGGAAGTTTGGACGGAATTCGCGCGAGTGTTTTTCGTGGTTTTTGTATAGACAAGGTGGTACGCGTCTCCTTTTTCCGCTGAGATCCACAGGTGATTTATCGGTGGGTGTAATGTCGGAGACTCGGATTGAACGCTCCTTTGTTGTTGAGGAATTCGCGCGGGCGAGGTGGGATATTTGGTGCGATTCTTTGAATTTTCAATGCTGCGAGTATCGTTTCGCAATTTAAACCAAAGCTATTTTAAAAGTAAATATACTGCGACAACCGCTATTTATTTAGCTTTAATTGAACTCGTTTTGTCCGTCTTGACAGTGCTTTTTACACGAGGATAGAATTTCAATTTTATTCTTTTGACTATATTTTTCTTTCCCTAATTGAACATAATTTATTTACAGAAACTGACTTTTCCTAATTACATTGAACAGTTATGTTGCGATGAAAAATTCGTATTTTATCAACAATCAATTTAACACTTTCGTGAATTACAATGAGAAAGTTTGTCAAAATAAATCATTCCTGTTGGATAGATTAGAAGTACATTTACTTGCAACGATTCTCTTTTTCTCGAGTCTATAGCGATATCAAGAATCATTTCCATATCTTTCGCGCTTTTGATGCTCCGATTAGTACGAGGTGTGCGTTTTATAGGTTAGCAGCAATTTCTCTTATTCGATTAATATTTCACCAGCGGAGGCATGTAAGCAAAAAATGTGCTATTTATATTCATACTTTGTTACATTTACATTTTATTATCTCCTGATCTACTTATCTTTGGTGCAGTTTCTCTCGTAAAGCATACAACGTTTCCATCTTATCAAAGCTGAATAGTAATTGCAATTAATTAATTTTCTCATTAGGAACTAATTTCGATGGATAATCTGAAAAGTTTATATAGCAACCATTTTCGCTTTTACAGACTAGTTAATAATTTTTTTCTACGAGAAACTGCAGCTAAAATTAATATAGTTAAGTGATTTATAAACTTTTTTTTTTAAATTTTAGTATTTACTTTGCAGTAATTTGCATCTATAAGTACTATAAGCCAAAGTTCTTCCATGAATCTGCATTTTCTAGAAAAATGGAAAATCATGATTACAGTTGGACTCACTGCCCAATCATAAAACTTGCATTGCAATTCTTTTACGATAGTTTCAAATTTATAGTAAATAAAATCATTTATCGCCTAAAATAATGCGAAATTATCCTCTTTGATGAAGGTACGCATTTTATTGTTTCATCGCGGTGCTTAACGTTAAGCCGACAGTCGCGACTTAACAACAAGTGAATAAAAGAATGAATTAGCAAGAAGTGAGGATCGTAATTTGATAGCGCATGACGGGGATCGTAAAATAACTTTGTCCATTATAATTGCTTTATCGACGCGGCATTAAATTTCCGTGCAGCGATTTCCATTCTATTAATAAGCGTGATGCTACAGCTATTCGCTTCTTAGAACTGTCCTCCCCGTATACATTGAAAATTCTGCATTTGCAACAACAGGTTTTTTCATTGTTACTTGAAAGATTCACCTCATCACCTCTGAGTCAACCAATAATGCTTACGTAACATTATTTTGGCCGTGAGATTTTTAAATTATAGCTTTATTTTTTTTGTAGGATGTCTTACGCAGTGTTTGGAATTAGTTTTTTTTTAATTTTATTTCGTAACATCCGAAAACTACTATAATTATAAACTAATATTTCTAATATTTATTGTAACTTGTAAAATTGTAGTCTTTAAGTTTCAAACCGCGAAACTTGCGAAAATGCGTAAAAAAAAAGTTCAGTTACGTTATTATATGAAACTGATCGAGATAATTATCGGAGACTGCAATAAGTGCAAGTTGCGCAACGCGATTGCGATGATGTTCCTTCCCGCCTCATCGTTTTTCCTACTCTATCAGTCATCTTCTTTCTTCCGGCTCGTTGTCTCGTTCGCTCCTGCCACATTGTCGTGTCGTTGCATCCTGAGAACTATTTGCTATCCGAAACACCTCTGTAATTCTTTTTTTCCTCTTTAAGCTGCATGGGCGCGGTTTCTCTCTGCTTTTTCCTACATTAATGGCACTTTTACTTTCTTCTTTCACCAACGACAAAAAACCGTTCAATTATTATTACTATACAATTGTTCTCGTAGAAACTTTTTATTCAATTTTTGTTTTTAGGATCTTGTGACCTTGAGAATTGATTTCTCAAGTTAAAGAGGGTGTAATTAAATATAAAATTTCTTTCAAAATTTGAGCTCTCAAAATAGCAGAAAATTAAAAAAAAAATAATTCAGTTATCAAAGTTATATTTAAGTCAATTCAAAGCCATACTATTAGTATCATAATTTGGTTTAGACAAACCAATTAGGAAAAAAATTACTTTCTATACTTTTTCAAGTTGCAAAGGAACAATGTAATTAAAATTTTATGGAAAGATAAGATTGAAAAAAAAACTGGATTCCTTCCAGGGTTGCGGTATCTTCCAGCAGTTTTTATTATTGAAGATGTTGAATAATAAAGTATCCAAGTAGTATGGATTAATAGCACAGCAACTTAAATACGACTAAAAACTGCTTAATACTGCATCTTTGGAAATATTTTTATAATTTTTTCGAGCCTATAAATAAATCTCACTAGTCTTAGTTTGAAATTTTTCTAAAGATGTAATTTGATTCAAATGTCCAACTCGATTCTCAGGTCAAAGTTCCTATACACAATTTCTTATTTTCTACGAGTACACACGCACACCATCACACCATACACACACACACACTCACAAAATGCCTATTTCTAATGATAAACTCACCGTTGGCATTTATTTCTTTCCAAACACCGCCGGCGTGCACAGTAGAGGTTCAACCCTGTCTCGATCATCTCCACTTCCGAGCAATTTCGCAAAAAAGTGCCTATGTATATATTCGGCGTAGGTTCTGCCATTGCAACACAGTACCACCAGATAATGGACCGAGCGACATCTCGCATACCACATATATACCTGTTGGGATATCGAGTCGTGGGTCGTTCTACGTGTGATGTGCTGTAATGGTAATTCCTACGCCGAGCCAACACCGACTGCTGCTATCCACGGGATGCAACCATGTGTCCACGATAGGCGCCTATAATATTAATAAGCGGATCTCGCGCGGCTGCACTATGGCCGTCGGGCTTGCGCGGATTTGCCGTATTGTATTCGAGTGCGGCCCCCTTTGCGAGTCCGACGGTTTTAGACAGCGCGTGCAGCTTTACTGCGTTCGCTTCGCGCGGATCGCTTGAGAATTTGGTTTGCTGCACACTTGGTTGACGCTGATTGTCGGTGTATCGTACGGACGTTTCGTTGAAAGTTGATGGAATGTAGTTCCTGAAACGATGTGTTTGTGTTTATCTATGTAGACAAATTTTATATTAATTTTGTATATTTTTTACTGTAGTAGTGCATTGTACGTTTATTTAAGGATTGTAATTATTATATGCGATGATTTGTTAGTTAATTTTTGTTTTGTTATGTGTACCATTTATATTATGTTTGTTATTTTAATTATTATATATTCATATACATTACCTGTATCCCGTTTTTTCAGTTATTTACTTTGAATTGTTAAAATATAAACGCTAAAATTTTGTTCTTTAGACCGTGAAATAACTTTATAAAATATTTTTCAAAATTATATTACTAAGATCGAGCTTTTACAATTATTTGATTGATTGTAGAAAAAATATAAGTTCCCTTTTAATTCATATTATTTAACTGTTTAATTGTGATTGATTTATATTATAAAATAGAATTTGTTCAGACCCTTAATACCACTATTCATATTAATTCCTTATTTATTTGATTTTGTTATACGTTATAAGGTAAGTGATACTGAACTTTAAGAATAAAAATCATTTCAAATTTTCATAATCCTATCATAAATTGTAGCGGTTGGACAGTGCTAATGATTTACTGGCTCTATAGCATCTGGACCAATCGTCTAGTCAATCATTAACATGCGCAACTCTCGTTTGTATATCCATTTACCTTGTACAATTATAAATTCCCTAAAACACCATTGCCCCCAATAGCTTAAGATGCAAGTACAAATCTCGAATGCACGCGGCTCGCATTCCGTAACACTATAGCTTCAGAGAGTCGAGCGCCAATTCCCTACAGCTCCAAGGTGATAAAACTCTCGACGTCCTCTCGCTTGCACGCCGCTATCAAGCGGCATCCCTTCAAAAACCCAATAGCCAAGCAATACAGCGACACCAACAAAAACAGATCGGGGACACAACCGAGCGCTTATTATGCATTACAAAACCCGGGGACTCTATAATACCTGCGTTGAAAAACTCGCGGATTCATGACTCGTTCGATACCCTCCTTCTGTCCCTGTTTGCCTAAAGAGAGGGAGAAAAAAGGCAGCAAAGTTTCCGGCCTACCGCCGTATATATACCTTACCGTATATATAACCTTTGCTGTATATATACAGTACACGTGTGAGCTCGTGTAACAGACTAAACCGCGAGTCGTAGTACTATATACACCTGCCGCCGTCTGTGTAAACAACGAAAGAGTAAGAGAGAGAGAGAGAGAGAGAGAGAGAGAGAAGACCTTCCGCGGTTTAACTGTAAAAAGAATGTCAGCGAGATACAATGATAGCTTCGCGGAATCGAGAGAGAAAGAGAGAGAAAGAGAAAGAGAGAGAGAGAGAGAGGGAGAGAATTGTGCAAAAGTGTGCTCTGAGATCCAGTTCGCGTTAATCTCTCTGTCTTCGTCGTTCGCGGCTCTCTGCGCCTATACCGTTAGCTTAACGATCCGCGCGCGGTGCCGCAGGTTTATGTTGCGCTCGCGCGCGTTAAAACGCTAAGCTGTCCTCCTGGCGCTGCATAGCAGACTGCATAGTGTCGTCGTGGTACTCGGTGCAAGCCAAGATAGGAGGAAGCGGGAATGGAGAGCGCGACGTTAGACGCGCGCGCCACCAAAGCTTTTTTTTTCCTATATAAACACGCGTATACGTCACTGTTTACCGGAGAGGCTTGAAATGTATGACGGTGGTACTGGTGCTGGGAGAGAGGAGGGCGATGGATGATTTTTCTTTTTCGACTTTTTGCGCGCGAGAAATCACTGAGGCTCGTTGGCGTGTTTCTTTTTTTTTGGGAGGCTGGGAATGCGGAGGATGCTTGTGTACATATATATATATATATAGGAATTGTAATTGCACGATGGGTGAGCATTTTTTTTGCTTGCGGTTTTGCTTTGGCGCGCGAAGCTTTTGCGACGTTCAGTTTTGTTTGGACAAACTGCGATTAGTATTATGATAGAGGCGACATTTTGTTATAACGATTTACGTAATATAGATATGTTAACATTTTTGTTTCATCATGCAGATGATTATTTCATTTAATTATAGTTTAATTATATTATGAAACATATTTAATTATATGTACTTTATTTTAACGAGTCAGCAAAAATAGCTTTGAAAAGTTTCAATCACGCCAATCAAAGGTAATAAATAAGCGTAAATAATGCACACACTTGTAATCTCGAAAAGCAGTGCATATTTTTAATATTATAAATCTTGAAACGCTCAGAATATATGTCACATCGGTTTTATTGAAGCACTGCGCGATATATCGACCAACTATTAGAAATTATAGCGCGCTAAAAGATAAATTCACGCTCGCAGCTTTACACGAGAATGCATATTTACTGTAGTGCATATACATGTTTCGGTCGCTAAAGATCGTATTGGCGCCATTCGTTATACGTTTTGCAACAAATTCCATTCTTTCAGCTTGACTCCGCATATTTTTCGTCATTTGTGAACTTTAAATTTTATCGCGGGTAATAAGTTATAACGATTTTTTTTATACGCACTGAGAAATGGTATCGATAAGCCCTAAATAGAAATATTAACTTGGGGGAATAAATGACAGTCGTAAAATGTCATGGTCTCATTACCTATCATCGTTTCGCTCCTTCACCCAATGACGTTATATATTTTAACCGATATTACAGCAGTTACCTTTTACCTATATAAAGTTCATTGCGATGGTAAAATTGCCTAATAAAATAATATGCTTGCCCCAATTGTTATACATTAAACACTTACTATAAATATAGAATTTTTTCTACTTTAATTCCAGAAAAGTTCACAAGTCACAGGACTTTTCATGTCAAATTCAGAACTGCAATAACACCGGTTCTCATTCGAATTCATTGACTACCGCATAAAAAATTAAACTCTGCATTTCATTCTGACAATTTAATTAACATGACCCACACGAGTTATTAATAATCAGCGTCATAATCCATAAAGCGCGATATAAATGTTTCCCGCGCAAGATCGATAAATCAATCACACCCAACAAAACGAAAAAAAAAAACCCATACTCACTCCCACCACAAGACCGTTACAATTTTTTCGTTCGAATCTGCAGCAGCGCCATTAATTCTCCTGCACCTAATCAGCCCTTCCCAATCCAAAAAGCAATCCATTCCGCAGCGTCCACCACCACAAGCACACGCCATAAATACACAGAGAGACAGTCGCATAAGCTGCAGCAGCAGCAGCGATTTAGCGCCAGGGCAGGCGCAATAGCTCGATAACCTAAATGCGACGAATAATTGAAAGTATATAGGCGGTAGCGCGTTGCGGACTGCAACAGCCGATATGTATATAGGTATAGGTGTCGCGGCTCGTCGGAGTTATGAGGGGCGCCCGATACTGACGCTCATTCACGAGCGTGGCCTGTATATACGTTACACGCGTGTGTATATACGTTGGCTATGGCGACGTTGAGCGCGAGCTTGGACGCATTATAGGAACGAGAGCTGATCGAACGAGCCGATATATACGCGAGCTGACATATGTGGGACTCTTTGGCTCTTGACTAGAGGAGGGGAATTGCGTCATAGGCCGTAACTAGACTCTGTCTCTCTGTGTGTGTATATACAATATGCAGGATGTTGATTATAGACACAGCCTCCTTTACGCGTGTGATTCGTTTTCACTCGCGACTTCCTTTTTACATACGTTATCGAGAATGTGGCTCGTTTCTTTTTTCACGCGCGCGAGGCGGTGATCGGGTGTTGAAGAGATGCAGGCGGCGTTACGTGACGTTGGGAGGTGTTGCTCGGGCGGCTGGAGGATGCAATTTTCGAGGTTTAGTTACATTAGGGAAAGTGTAAATTGATAGTTTTGAGAAACAACTTTCTCGTGTTCATTCAATATTTTGCCTTTCTTTCCCTTTAACTTATACCGTATCGATTCTCCATTCGATAAAATTAACGATTTACCGTATAAAGTTCGTGCACCATAGCAGCACAAAGATATCATCCAGTTGAAAAAGAACTGTAACACAGTTATGCTGCCGGTCGAGTC
Organism: Megastigmus stigmatizans; assembly: GCA_900490015.1. Classification (NCBI taxonomy): domain Eukaryota; kingdom Metazoa; phylum Arthropoda; class Insecta; order Hymenoptera; family Megastigmidae; genus Megastigmus; species Megastigmus stigmatizans. The sequence goes on along the minus strand of UELV01176685.1, from coordinate 10,529 downwards.
TGCCGCTATACGTATTTCCATTGCAATCCAAGAGAGCTGAGCTCTTCCTCTCCACGCGATGAACCCACCTAACTAACAGCAGCACATGCAGGCCTCTGTTGCTGCTGCTGCCCCTCGATATACTTCATCCTCCTACACTGCACTGCAACAGACGCTTATGTATATAAACTCACTCCATATATATATATACACGGAATGGATGCAGGTCCGTCGCGCTCCGATGGACTCGGATTTTTCTGCCCTCGCTTCAGAGAGAGAGAGAGAGAGAGAGAGAGAGAGAGATGGAAGGTTAATTTGCTATTTGCTCGGCGTGACCTTGCGATTTTATTATTGGAGGTGCACGTTCTTACCGAGTGATATGCGGTCGCTATGCTCCAGCGGCTCTTCTTCTACTTCTTCTTCTTTGTGCGATTGTTTTATTTCGGGCCTTTTTTGCCGAGATGTTTGATCGTGCTGTGCAGTGTTGCGGTATACATTGGAGATACGTTGAGAGCTTTTTCAAAATGCTGCTTTATGGCTTTGGTAATCATAGAAAATCAGACTATTATTATTTCGATAGTACTATTAGTTGTTATATCTATGTTTAGAGCGTAGAATTGATATTGTGCTTTATTTGATTCGCGCGTTTTTTGTGTCAGTAAAGTAATGAGAGAATAGCTGGAGATGCACGTGCAGTGTAATCATAGCGAATCAATGCAAAACGTACCTGCTATATATCAAAATTATACATTATCGTTATTATGCTACTAATTAGTTTCTTTTTTTGCAGAACTTGATTGATTTATAAGAAATGCAAGTGAAAAACTAAACACGTCCTTCGTAAAATATTGTACAAAATAGAATAGCTGTATATCATCTAATGAATAAAGCATGTTTTGACAGCTATTTTAATAAAGAGAGTCCTGAAGAATGCTGCTGAAAAATGAAAACTAAAATATTTAATTAAAAAAATAATTAGTTTTCATAACTAATGTTGATATAAAAAAAAGGCCTTCTGCACCATGTGGTTATTTATATTAATTTATTTATTACCATAAACTTTATTATATGTAAGTAGATAAGGAAGAGAGTTTGTGAGACAGATTAGAATTGAACTAATATCATTACATTTTTTAATTTTTTCCGTCATAAGTACTATACGGGTATCCAATTTTTATCTTTTTATTATAAAAATATTAGATTTCCCGTTTATCTTTACAATCGTTATAGTAAAACCAGGATTCCATCATATTTTAAATTAATTATATTCCTAAAACGCCGCAGCTTTTTATCCTATTACTGTAAATCTCGGTGGAGCTGCACTGACTGACAAGAAAAAATCGAAACTCTATTACGAAACTTTTTCTATCAGTATAATACATTATAAGCTATAGTCTCACCTATGATTGAGGAACTCCCGTCAGTCAACAATGTTAAGTATTGCAGAAATTACTGCTTGCATACAATATATTATAAATTCTGGTTGTCATATATATTTCATTTCCACCTTCTCTACGAATACATCAAGATAAATATATCGTTACTCCTTTCGCAATTGAAACTATCGTGCGAGCAATACGCATATAACCCATGTTCAGAAAGGTCTTCGCATGTATAAAAAAGAACAGCTACTTCTAATTCGAGCCGCGCTCATTAAAAGGCCACAGAAGCAGCAGCCCATCTCCATCTCTCTCACTGGCGAAAACAAACGAGCCCATGTACAGTTAAAGAAAGAAATAATCAAAGCGTCGCCAAGTGGCGAGAAGGCACGAGTCGTCTCTCCCTAAGGCGTCGAGTAGAGCAGCAGCGGCAGAATCCAAGAGAAAAAACATCCGCGCGCGCTGAAACGCAGACCAGCGTGAATAATTCTTTATTTGGAAAAGATGCGCCGCGCGTGCACTTTGTAATTGCGAGCGCTTGTCCCGGCTGCATAAGCACACCGTGAACTTCCTCGATCGTTTTTCTATCCCTTGCGAGACATCGCTAGATGTGCGCGTGCGCACTAGACAGAGGCAAGAGTGAGTTACGTATCTCTGGTGTGCGCGAGAGAGGCAAGCGAGGCAAAAAGGGCTCTAATGAAACGTTATTAATTGAGGACGAAGGTGGCGGACGCGCGTGCGCGTGTGTGTATACGCTTTTTTTTTCATTCTCTTTTGCCTCCGGTGGAAACTAGATTGCCGGCGCGTAGCTGCTTTGGCGCCCGTGTGTTTGTGTACGTAATGGGGGGCAAGAGGGGGGGGGGG
>UELV01176684.1:0-15821 GCA_900490015.1 Megastigmus stigmatizans | reverse complement strand
GGGGGGGGTCTGGTGTAGGTAAAAGTCTGGCGGCTCGTGGGAAAGAGAGACAGTGTTAACGCCCGCCGGTAGGTTGTGGCCGTCTCTCCTCCCCGGCTTCTCTCTCTCTCTCTCTCGTTATACAGCTGCTGCTGCGTGTAGACACACAGTCTCCCTCTCTCTCTCTCGCTCGCTCGAAGGCGAAATAGCCTCTGGTAGGCGTTGTCGGGGCCGGCGAGCCGAGCACAGCCGAATCCGTCCGAAGCGAAGCGAAAGGAGAGCCGAGCGTAGGTACGGTGGTGGGGAGCTCCGAGTCCGGGGGATCACGGGAGTGCGAGAGACAGAGCGAGCGAGCGGAGAGGCGGCGGCGACTCGCCGTGTTTTCGTGTGGCTTTAGTTCCGCGCCGGGTGCCAGGATAGTTGCATCGAGCGACCGACCGTCCGTCCGACGCGCTCCTACTACTACCACCACAGATATAGACAGCAATAACCGAACAGTATATAGAGAGACAGAGAGGAGGAGGAGAGCCACATACACACTGCATCCGCATACTGTATACACACAAAGAGAGAGAGAGAGATATATACTTATATAGAGACAGTGCGCGTGCGAATTCCATTCTCGTCCGCACGTCCGTCCCGGAGCAAACGGAGTTGGCAGCTTGTGCGACTCTACGCCAGTTTGAGGTTATACAGGATCGGGAACGGAAAGCTAGAGAAAAGAGAGACGAGAGATTTGTACACTGATGGAGAGAAGGAGAGAGCCGAATACTGATTAACGATGGTGTGTCGCGTGTGCCGTGATTATTTGATCAGAGTGCAGTGTCATGGTGATACAACTTGCTAGTGATACGGGAGCCTCGCAACTCCTGAATTGTAATAAGTAGACGAGAGAGAGAGAGAGAGAGAGAGAGAGAGGGTCTAACGTTGCACATATGCACGCGCGCAGAGATTACACATGTACCGAGTGAACACGGACGAATAAGTTGTGTGTTTGTTATCGAGGCCGCGAGGGACGCTTTACAGATAAGGTAAGGCTACTTATTAGGAGAGTACACCCATGTTATACCGTGTGTAATGAGTGTGTGTGTGCGAGTCTGATCTATGTGTGCAAGCTGTGACACCGTCTCGCGTATGGTGGCAGCACAGCACAAGCTGCACAAGAGTCGCGCGATCCTTATTATCCCACCTCGCGATAAACTGCCTGCCTACGTGTACACGTATATATACGTGTACAAGGATGGGTTTTTCGCGAGCCGACGGCTAAGCGTTCGGTACCGCGGTATATACGCCGACGCGGTTTTTCCACGTTTTTTTTTGTCTCTGCTGTGGAAATCTTTATAATGACCCATTTAGATAGTGGCGCATAAAGGTGGATATATAGCCAAGATGTCTTTATAGATAAGTACGAGAGTTGATATCGGTATTACTGTGTACACACATCGATCGCGAGTGATGATTCTCTATCATTTTTGCAACCGTACGAAAATAGAATCGACGCTGCTCTCTAGCGTTGTGTAAATACAGCGAGATTTTTTACTTTTCGAGGGGATTTCCGTGATTTTTTTTTTTCGTGTGCCGTCGATGCGACGATTAGGCTTTTTTTTTTGTTTTGTTAAGAGAGTATAGCGTTGCGTGGAGGCACAGTTCCGGGGATTTGGGAGCAGATAAGCGATCGATATCGATGGGATATTTACGCAAGGTGCCGTAATGTTTGAGGACCGACTGCCGAGAAATACTGGAGCGACTCCGACGGTAAGGCTTATAGCCATGGCTAACTATATAGGATTTCTCGCCGCCGTGTATTTCGGAGTAAGACTTTGTAAATAGCTGGGCCGAGACGTTCAAAATCCATGGGAAAGCGTGTCTATTGATCTATACGTGTACGAGGCGATTTAGGAAATGCTAAAATCAAGTGCGTGTATGAAACTTATGGGTGACGATTCGAAAAAAAAGAGGGAAGCCGCGAGCAGTGTGTCTCCTTACGATAAACGCACTTTAAACGGTTTGGAACGATACGCGTGCGGCGATATAAATTACGCGTGTTTTCGCGAATGAAACTCGAGTAGGTATATCGCACGAGTCGCGCGCAACGAAAAAATAAAATCGCGCGCGTGCATAAATTCGGAGATATTCCGTGACCGGTAAAAAGTATATAAGGAGAGTCTCGGCTCCGAGCGACGACACCGAGTGTACACGCTCGCGACTCCTATAGATATACATCGCGTATACATCGGCGAATCAAGTATAAAATTACAAGAGCCCGAGAGCGACAGAGAGAAGAGGAGGAGACGGAGGCATTTAATAAGCCACCGAAGAACAGTGATTTCGCGGCCTTTGAAAACTTTTATTAGCGGCGTAAAGTACGCGAGTTTACCGATCTTATACGAGGCGGGAATGACGATCGGCGAACAACAATAAAAAAAATTAAAAAAACCAGCGCGAAAGATTTTTCGGCGAAATAAAAATGGCCGCGAGCGCACGCGCGGAAAACAATATCTGTCCAATTGGTAGTGTGTGCTTGTGTGTGTTTGGGTAAAGGGGCGAATATCGTAATTGCTGATTTGCAAGTATAATCTCGCGGCAGAGCGGCGGTGGTTTGTGTTTTCATTTATTAGCCGCGAATCGAGCCGACGCTTATTAGCCGTAGGGAATTTTGGTGGATTAGGCGGGGGTCTTGTTTTTTTATCGATCAAATTTGACTATGAGACGTTCGATACAGGGTGTACGCGAGATTTGGATTCTTTTTCCGCGCGATGAAAGTAGTTTCTCTCCTTTTTGAGACTACGAATTGTCGAGTTCTGACATTGGGTATAATAGAGAAACCGGCTTCTAGAACTTGCTCTCTGACGACTTCCGTTTTTTTTTTTGAGTTTAATACACTTATAATGTAGCTTAACAATTTATGAGGAAGGTTTCGCGTGTACCGTGAATTTTAAATTATATTTTTGCACAGTCCGCTACTTTAAACTTGGAATACAATTGACTAGAAAGACCCAGACTTTAAAAATATCTAGTAAAACCGTTTCTCTGCACTTCCCGCAATAATCGCTTTAATATTTCTTCTCTATAATATCGCATTTCTATACACACAAAGTAACCATGAAAGACCTTAGTATAAGCAAAAAGGCGCATCTTCGCATGATCCAATTGTCGACGTAAAAGAAGAGAAAGAGCTTTTCGATCCGGGCATATGGCTTTTCGAGAGGCTGCATTAAGCCCCACGCGTCATACACCTAACCTCAAAACAAACCAATCGGCAATAGAGTACCAATAGCGAGTATATATATAGAAACATCACGGGCCACCAAGTCCATTGTTGCGAGATTCCGTGCACTCTCGTCTTTCAGACCGCGTGAATTTTAACGCCCGACAATGAAGATAGAGAGAGAGAGAGCCACAAAAGGGCCACACTCGCAGCATTCACTTTTTTCCCTCTACGTCCCTCTATCTGGGCGGCGGCAAATCGGCTTGTCGCACACTTTTCAAAAGAGAGAATCGCGCACGTCGAAGCCCTGCCGCGATTGAAAATATATCTTCGAACATCGCGAGACTCAACTTTTTCCATCGGCGATCGCCGCCGTTTTGTCGCGAGTAAGCGCCGCTAATGAAGTAGGCAATTCGATTGGTGCCATGCGCGCACTCGGCTCTCCCGCTATATAAGCTATACACGCGGTATATATTAATTAGAAGAAATTATTTCTCGATCGTCATGGCGCGTTGCGCTCCATCGGCCACTTTGACCAAAAGAATATAGCTGAGCGGCCGAGATCGCTCACTGTGTGTATATTGGATGGCGGATAAAAAGGAGAACAGAGCGGTTTGATAAATATATATACGAGACCCGTTGCACTTGCTCCCCGCGGGATGCTTAATCTATATATATATATATATATATACCTACTATATAGACAATAAAAAGTAATCGAAATCTGTGCGAGTGTATAAGATACAAGTCTCTGGACTATCGCAACATTCTATATACGTGTATATATATGTACATTTAATACAGTCGGAGAGTGGCACGGGCCACTTTCACGCTGTACAGTCTATACACTCAGCACGGAAAGAATCGTGCCGCTGTACGAATATAATATATACGTGTGTGTGTGTGTGTGTGTGTGTGTGTGTGTATGTATAGCATCAGCAGTGAGAGAGCCAACCCATCGTCTTTGTTTTGCGCGCGCGTGCACGAATTAATTGCGCGTCCCAATTTTATGGGACTCTAATTTCTTCATTCGCTGTGCGTCTCCACTCGTGTGTCTGTGTGTGTGTGTGTCTGTGTCGGTTGTTATATGCGAAGGCAGTCGTGAATCTTCCGCAGCTCGTGGATTCTTCGCGCTAATTATTCATTCGCTGAATTCCTAAGTCTTCCTTTCTTATCCCCCGTGCACGCTCTTTTTCCTCCGTATATATGCTGCGTTTCGAGTTCTTTATTGTGTCTGAAATTGCTCGCAAGACAGAGAGAATGTGGTTTGCCGCGAAGGTAAGGGTATGTAGGTATATGTGTAGACACGGGATTTATGTGTACACTTGCGCGTGGCGCGGTTGCATAAAATTCGGCGGAGGTATATAGGAGCGGTAGGGGCCGATGAAAGTCGATCGTTCGCGCGAGGAAAATTTCTGGTATTCGACAATGATTCTACATTGTTGGCATCACACGGACCGAGTATAGTGTATAATATTTACTACTTTCGAGTGCGATCGAATGTCCCTACCTATATTAATATCGATAAGGAGGAATAGATTGCACGCTGATTAATGCGCAAACGTGAACTTTGTAACGTCGTCCATACTTCGATCATCGGTTCGAGTAACTGCGTAACCGCGAGTATCACCTCGATATAGGTATAACATACACCTTGGCTCGCGATAAGATAAGTCATATTTTAGGCGCGACGTGCGCCTCGGACATAACGAGAGAACAGAGAAAAAAAGTTTGCTCTTTGATAAGCGGCTAGAGAGGAACCGAGGAAACGAATTTACCTCGAAGGTCGCTCTTACGCATATATGCGTTCGTCCTCCGAATGCACGTACATATAATTTCTGCGCAGAGCCAGAAGGAGGCGACGACGGAATATCGACGGCGCCGCGCGCGCGTTTTCTAATAAAGATTGATATAACCTCGCGCCTATCCCCTCGGTCATTAATAACTTTTCAATTTTCTCGAATCGCCGTCCCTCCGTATACAGCCGGAGCACATACGGAAAAATATTTAGATGCTTATCGGGTGTGTGTGTGTGTGAGGGAGAGAGAGAGAGAAGCTCGCGATGACTTTTAGTTTCGCGAGCGAGATTCTCTCTTGGAAATGTGCGAGTGAGCGAGAAGGAAGAAGCGTTTGACGCCTCGATAATGGATTTGATCGATTAGTAAATTTATTGCAATCGCGACGTGGCGTATATTGGTATTTATCGGACTCGAAAAATCTGGGTGACGTGTGCACAAGCGCCTGTGCCGCTGTATAGAATTTCGAGAAGTCGAGTGTGTGTGTGTATACGAGTTGTGTGATAAGACGCCACATCGAACTGGACGACGCGATCGTCGCGTCTACTGCTAGTATTAACTGTGCTATTTATTTCTTATTTCTTTCCTTCAGCTACGGAAAGAGAATACACGCGATAAGATATACCTTAAAAATCCCGCGGTTATGCCTGAAAATTCGCAGCTCTATTATTATTGCCGATAAATCATAATTAGTGAGACAGAGACAAATCAGTGCAGAAAAACCTTTTTTTCTACTCCAATATAGGTGCACATATTTTTTTTAATTAAGCCACCATCCGTCGCATTCTGTCTCCTCTTCTTTTTTCTCTTTCTTAATCTTATCTATATACACGGTGCTCGGACACACACACACACACACGCGCGCACACACTTGTACGCTTCAATATCTTATCGGCTATTGTTTCTCAAGTGCTTTATTTGCCGAATAAGTCGACGTGCGGGCGTCGCGATGCTCCTTTACCCCGAAGACGGATTACACCAGCGGCTAAAATTATTATCTTCGTTATTTCGTCGTAAAAGGTTGCGGAGTGAAAGAGAGGAAAAAAAGCAAAAAAAAAACCGGTGCGTGAAATCTAGTTTCTCGATTAAACGCTCGTTTCTTCCTTTTTTTTTCGCGTTTTACGTCCAATCGCGACTATGTGTACAGAGAGCAATAAAAGCTTCATTGCGAGCGGGGCCGTAAATCAAAGCTATTTTTTACTGTCTCGTCCCCCACCACCACCTACTCTTCGAAAGTCATAAATACTATACGAGAGCAGCGCGATCGGCGAACGAAAAAAAGAGAGAGGGATAATCAGGCGATAGTTTAATAAATATATATGTTTTCGCGGTGATTACTTCTTTATAATTCTTTAAAGAGCCGAAAATCGGTGCGGACAGTCGAGTCGTGTACGTGTGTCTGTGTCTGTGTGAGTGTTTGTTTGCCCACCGCTAAGCGATGTCTGTTACGTCAGAGTGACCTTGATTACCGATGATTTTGTTGATAAATAATTTGGAGTTTCTTGAGCCGGCCTCAGTGTCTCCTTATTGAGGCTAGAATCAGCACGCAACGTTGACCGAGATCGCGCCACTTGATCGGATATACCATTTTTCTTTCTTGTCTTTTTTTTTTATTCTTTATCGTTAGACTCCATCGGACCCGAGAGCTTCTTTTTATTTTTTTTTATTCTCTCCTCACTTGGTAAGTCTGTTTTTTTTTTTATTTCTCCTGCTTTTTTCCTATATTCGCCGTATAATTACGAAAATGCGATTTAATCGAGAAGTTAGACTTGCGTCGCAAGCGAGATACTCGACGAATTTTTGCTGCGACAATTTAATTTTCTGTGATAAAAACGAAGTTTGACGCGGTGCTTCGATTCGAATAATCCGAAGTTCGGCCAATCGTGTCTCTTTCGAAGGAATGCCACGTATACCTGCAAAACTTCGAAGAGGTAGCTTTTAATGGTCGCAAAGCAGTTTTCGACTACCGTGGGCCAAACCCGCTCGTTATTCCTTTTTTCTTCCTCCAACATCTCGGGAAACAAGTATATATACTGCCGATCGTAGCCATATGTCGAAATTAGTACACAGCAGGGCTTATATTCGCTCGCGTCGCGTTAAACACGTCTCTCCCGTATATGCATACTTATACACCAGACGGCGAAGAACATAAAGTGCGTAAAAGTACACAGGCGATCCCCGCGACACTCGATCCGGCGATTTTGCACTTTAGCCGCCGATAGTAACCGATCCACCGTATCGCGGAGCTCTTAATTTCACGTAAGCCGATTCACCTCCACCTTACCTCGTCGTCTTCTTCTTCTTTTTTATCTTCTCTCGTTTTTTCTGCTGCCGATCGAAAAAATCAAAAAAGAAAGGGCGGGCGTCGTTCAATGAAAATTATAGAGAACGGAAGGATCGCCGAATGAACGAGCGATAAAATTTTCGGCAGTTTATCGATTTTTATGCTCGCGATGACGACCAACGCGTCGCGGCGCTCTGATTTATTGCGATCGTTAAATAGCCAAATGGGTTACGAATCGTAGAAAGGTGATTTATCGCGAGATATCGGATCGTGTCTGTATGTGTGTGTGTATGCACGAGTGCTGTATTTATTTGGCTTTATTCCGCGCGGATATTTTTATGGAAATGTCGATGATTGTAATTGTACGAGGATTGCGTAATATGTACAGAGTGCGGCTATTTACGTTTCGATAAATTAAATTTTTTTTTACCGAATGTTTAATGTCCGCATCGGATAAAGACGTTGTTGCGAGCGAAACAAAAAATAGTTTTTTTTTCGCATGCGAATTTAGTCACTGCGGACAAGATTAATTATATCGTGGATTAATAGAGCCCCCGTGTACCATACACAAGCACAGGAAACATTTAGCATAAAAATTGTATATACTCGACGAGTTCTCGGAACGGAATCGTCGTCAAAAACTCGAATAGCTCGAAAAGCTCGACTGATTTTCTCATTACTTTTAAGTGCTGCCGAGTAAAAAAGAAATCGATCGACCTGATCCGCCGCAGATAAATACACACACATATATATATATATATATTTTTTTTATATCAGATAAAGTGTTGTATGAAATTTTAATTGTGACACAACACACAGTCTGTGTTTTCTGCGTAATTGATAATTACCAAGAGCCTCGATGCCGAGGAATCGTTATCTATATTTAGCTCGCTACGTTAATACGCGAGCGCGTAAAAACTAGGGCATACATACGTATATCGGCAGCAGGCATACGACAATATAATCGACCTGTGCGCGCATACCAGTGAACAAAACTGTATATATTCGTTCAAACTAACGAGAATCCTTAAATTCTCTGTAATATATCATTTGTGGCTGTGTGCGCGCACGGGTGTAGGTATATACATGTATCTGAAAAAAAAGGCCGCCCGGAGAGTATAATAAGCGATTTCAACGAGCTCCGCGTCGCTTTATCATTCCATTATCGCTCGAAAATTATTATCTCCGTGGCGCCGATAAGGTATTGCCAAATCGCCGTCCACTTTAAAGGCAAACAAGCAATTTGGAGGTTATTACACACGCACGCAACCCTTTATCTCGGTCTGTATTACAGGGGCACAGGCGTCACCAGCTGGTCCCAGATGCCGTGGACGTCCTAAGCCGTTCGTCGGCCACGTCGACGCTTAGCATCAGCAGCAGCAGCGAAGGAAGCAGCAGCAGCAGCAGCAGCAGCAGCAGCAAGAAGCCAAGTAGCCAAGCAGCAGCCAGAGCAGCCGCAGCAGCAGAAGGTCTCCCTCCCCGTAAGAGTGTACGCGCCTCACGGGTGCGGGCCCCAATCAACGAAAATTCTCGACTACATAATGGACATGAGCAGCGAATCGAGCGCGGCGCGTTGGTACGAGCCGCCGCGTAGTCTCGAGCCCGCCTCGGCGGGTGGAGCTACGACGGCCCCCGGCGCCGGCAACAATGCCGCCTCCGTCGTCGGCAACCCCGGCGACTACCGGGGTTACTACTCCCACCCGGCGCCTACTCATCATCCCGCCGCCGCCGCCGCCGCTCACTACGCTCACAGTAAGTCACCCCCTCAGCTTCATATATACATATATAGCTTTGGCTCTTTTTACTTTGCTTTTTTTCTCTCTCTCGTCGCTTCTCGCGCACGACGACGACGACGGGGTCTTTGACACGCGGGCTTGAAAGGAGAGGCTGCTGCTTCATTATTAATTTAGACGCGACGACGACGGCATTCAGTAACTTCCTCTCTCTCTCTCTCTTTCGAGAGGAGGGGCTTTTCAGACTTTTCCTTGGACCGCGACTTTCCTGTGGGCCGAGTCCTTTTGGGGATTCGCGCCGACTCTTAATTGGCCGCGTGTTGACGTTTGTACTCTTTTTTGGCCGCGCTGCCGCTGATGAATCGTCGCTGATTTTAGATAGACTTCACGCGAATCTTTAGAGAGTGTGGCGCGTACAAGAGAGCGGATTTTTCAAATTAGGAATTAAGATTCGAGATATCGATATTGTTCGCGAAGATTTAGTTTTAAGGTCATAATTTGGTTTGCTCCGCGAGATTTGTACATTGAAGAGAGATACCGTTTGAAACGTCGTCGATCAACCGAGAGCCCACCCGATTATACAAGCCCACAACAGAGAGGAAACAATCAAATTTCTAAGAAAAGCCAATAAATCCAAACACTTGCGGCCGACGGCGAAAGAATAGAAATGAGGTGGGGGAAGACGCGGCATATAGAGAAATAGTCGTAGACTCGCGTCCGAGAGGCGATAAATTCCGAAATTTCACGCCCCCGACTTTTTCATTAGTCGCGCTTGCCTGTCGCTCTCTCACTCTCTCCTGCATAGTACGACGAGAGACTCGGAGACACGACGTGTGTCTCGCGTGTGAGGACGACAAAATTTCGTTGTTTATCGACTCTCGCCGCGGCGAGTCCTCGACTCGTGTCCGGAATATTTCATCGGCCATGCGTGCACACACACGTGTGTGTGTGTGTGTGTAGGCGAGAAACAGAGAGAGAGAGAGAGAGAGAAAAAAGTCCTTGACGCAAGTTTTGGCATGTATAAACTCGCGTTCGATACATTTCTTTGCCTTTTCTCCTTCACGCCGTGGACATTTGAAATTCCGTATTCACCACGATTTATATTCGCGCGTCCATCAGAGTGGCGGAAATTTCTCGTTTCTGGCGCTGTCGAGCTCGAGATTTCACTGTGAAATCTGCAACCGACGACGGTGCGCGAATTTTTCCCTCCTTTACTCACATCGATATAGCCATTGTACACGCAAAAAAGCCGGGACAAGCACTTTCATTCATGCTCATTAAAAATCAAGGAGAGCGCGTAGAAGAGCTGAAATGAATATACGCGATTGTTCGGTATACATACGGCTGTAAGAGATTTTGGTATGTATAAAAAAAATGACGGGACCGGAGAGAGAGAGAGAGAAAAAAAAGGAAAGCAAGAATGGAGAGGAAACCCGATACACGCGTGCAGCTATACGAACTTGTGTGTGTGTGCTATACACACTGGGACTTTCGGGGCAAGTTGATACGTCTGATTTCTTGCCGACGCACCTTAGGATCATAGCCCTGTCGAGAAGCACGAGCGCGCATCGCTTCTTTCTGGAAGGAGGGCTGCACTTTTTTGTTTTTCCCTCTACACGCGAGCTTTACGAGATAAGAGAGGTGAAAGATTTGATAAGCGAAGAAGTGGATCTTTTCCTCTTCGAGTCTCGATTTAAATTATATATATAGTTGGCCGTATAGAGTTGCCGGTATATATACATTTGTCGGGCCACGGAAGAACACGACTTTTATCGTCTGGTCGTATTAGCATCGGTGAAAGTGGAATAATTCCGAAAAAACAATTATTGCTCGAGTGAGAGAGAGAGAGAGACAGAGAGAGAGAGAGAGAGAGAGAGGAGGAGGAAACAGAAAAAGCTGGGTTTAGAGGTGGGGGAATAGAATAATTCAACCGGCTGCGGAGAATATAGCGGTCGCGCGCGCGCGAGCCCGAGTGCAAGTGAATAAATGAATAATTTCCACGGCAATCGTTTTCTAAAAGATTGTTTATTTCAAAGGCAAATGAGACGCGAGCCGCGCTCGAACAATCAGGGAATACAAATTTCTGATGAAAAAAAAACAATCCCTGCTGCTGGCTTCTTCTTCTTCTTCTTCTTCCTCGCCACTTGCCCATTTACACTTGTGCTTTCGTTCTGCTTCTTCTCTTCTTATATTGGAAATTCGAATATTCCGCCGCGCGACCTGCAAGTACTCTGCCCTCGAAAGCATGGAAAGCCACGGGCAGCGTTCTGACAAAAAAAGCGTTTCTGCACATCACATACATACACACATACACACGCAGAGAGAGAGAGGGAGTATGTGTACAGGGTAAAACAACGGACGTTTCGAAATAATCGATAAGACACCGCACTATGTATATATATAGTATAGGCCGCTGCACGCGTATGTATATATACATGTATACGATGGTGTATAGCTCCGGGTTGGCAGCATTGGTTGCAGCGGCAGCAGCAGCAGCAGCAGCAGACAGGAAGGAAGCGCAGCCAACCGCGAAGCTCTCTGTAGCTATATAGTCCCTCACACGCACATACAGACAGGAACACACCGACACACCAACACAGAGAGAGAGAGGGAGAGAGAGAGAGACGCTCTGGCTTAGCGTATCTCCTCCAAAGCGAAAGAGAGACGGAGAGGTGCATACGTAATTGCAGGAGGGAGGCAGCAGCGGCAGCGGCCTGCTGTTTTATGCGCCTCTGCCATCCGTCCACTTACATTCACGCGTGCATATACATGTATAGGGAGCTGCGAGTGGAGCGCGTGTACAGAGAGTTTAGCTGACCTTTTGTCCCTCTCTCTCTGCTGCTGTTGCTGCTGCTTCTGCTCGACTCTACATATACGCTCTCCTCTTCTTCTTCTGCTGCTGCTGCTGCTGCTGCTTCTCTCCCTCGTGCGCTGTGCACACGATTGACCTTCTTTCCGCCTCTCTATATTATATATGTACGTGCACGTGTACTCAACTGTGTGACTGTGTGTGTGTGTGTGTGTGTGTGTGTGTGTGTGTACGCGCGAGAGAGGCGAAGAAGACGACGCCATCTTGCAAATGCATACGCCAGCTCCGAAGGCGGAGCTAAGAGACGAGCTCTCTCTCTCGCTCTTCCTTTATCGCTCTTGTAATGCGAGTCTTCGTCTCACTCTCTCTCTCTCTCTCTCTCTCTCTCTCTCTCTCTCTCTCGGAGAGCTTCTCTCCTGCAAAGCGCAGCAGTTCGAGCTACTTTCCTCTTATCGGCTACCACTACCACCACCACCACCAGCAGCAGCTTCTCGAGAGCTATCTCTCCAGAGGCAAAGTTCGCCGGCGCTCAGTTTCCGATCGTCGATGACCTCACTTCCCCTCTTTCTCTCTTCTTCGTCTCTCTCTACTGCTGCTTCTGCTGCTGCTGTGCACCTTCCCAGCTCGATTTTTGATAGATTCAAGAGAGAGAGAGAAAGGATGATGTATCGCGGAGATGCCATGGGCTTTCAACAATTTTTCACGATAAATGGATGCGCGCGAATCTTTATAAAAATGACCGAAACGTGAATTAGGTTCGTAATTGGAACGCGATACAAAGATTAAGTCGTTAGGGAGAATCACTTTTAATTCTCTCTCTGTCTCTCTTTCTCTCTCGTTTGTCACCTACCAAATAGTGTATATATATTATAGGTTCTTTGTGTGAAAAAAAGAGAGAGAAGAGAGGAAACAGAAATGAAGGATGCGTGTCGAAGGTGTTTCGTGGAAGAGTTCGCCTGTTCCGATGAATTCGAGGCACGCAGTGCGTGACGACCAAATTGTATGTTATTATTGCGTCGGCGAAACAAAAAAAAAAAAAAAAAAACAGGGAGTTGAAAAAAAGAGAGAATCGTCGCTGCATCGACACCTTCGAAATTCGCGACGACATCGTCGCTTCTCTCTTTTTTTTCGTCACACTATATCCACGAGTGAAAAAAAGCTCGTCTAATACGCTGCTATACTCCATAATGATCATTACTATATTCGAGCACTTATTCAAGGGTATATACCCGAATCGTATTGGAAAATTCATTCAAATCATTCTCTCCCCTATTTCATTGATATTTAAAAGACTCTCGGAACTATTTCAACAACTGGTCTCCGGGTCCTTCGGACGCAAACCGGAGAAACTCGCGTCCTTTGCTAGCATAAGCAATCAGTAACAGCGGTCCATCCAATTAGCGAAATTGGAAAGCCCCTCGCAGCTCCTTCGCTGCACGCAAAATCTCGCCCGTGAGAGCTTCCCTCTATATATAGGCGCAGTGCGAATCGTAATTAAGCGCGAAAATCTACGCTGAAAGCAGTAGTAGTAGTAGCAGCAGCAGCAGCAGCTCCTGGCCGAGATGCGATCGGAGCTAGCACATCTTTGGCCTTTCAATCCCCGTATAGACTCCCTTTCTCCCTTCCCTCCCGCCTTTGAATCCTTTCTGCGCGGCTTGCGCGGCGAGCTTTGAATCTCCTTCAATAGATACGACACTCGTGAAAAGCCCGCCGATTCACACCTACACGCATTGGTCTAGTGTATGAGAGAGAGAGAGAGGAAAGGAGTCGAGTGGCCGTAGGCTAATTACTTTGAGTGTGAGACTGGGGCTTTTGGCGACACCTCGAATATATACATATAAGTATTCGCGACATGCTCTTGGGATCAAAAGGCTTTATACTTTTCCGCCTGAATGCTCGATAGAGGTTCTTTTTGCTTCTCTCTCTCTGTTTTTTTTTTTGTAGTTGTTGTGTTGCATGCGGGTCGATATTCTAATTATCGTTATGAGCGGTCGAGTGCCGGGACTTATCGTCGGATCTTTATTGCTGCTGGACGCATGTCGTTGGACTGAATTTTTCATTGAGTCCGTGCGGAGTGCGTGTATATACTTGACTTCCGGAAAAAGCGGTTGTTCTCTCTCTCTCACTCTTTCTCTCTCTTTTGCCGAACGCAGCGACTTTAGTGAATGGGTTTTATGGCTTTTATTTAATGGGAGGAGTGAGAAAATAAAGCTGGTTTATTCTCGGTGCTAATTGCCAGGTGGTATTGTTGGGTAAGAGAAGAGTTTATTAGACTCTCTCTCTTGCGCGAGAAAGAGAGAGAGAGAGAGAGGAACGTGGAACGTTTTCAATTCGCCGCAATGCAAGTGTCATACGTTGCGACTTATTTTTTCACAGACACACCGAAGTCATGCGAACAGACCTTACCCAACCATTCTTCCTTTACTTATAAAATTCGATCGTATACTCGAGACTTGTATAAACTCGCTCTCGGTGATATATAACACAAGAGGACTCGTGCTCATACAGTGCACACGCGATATATATATATAAATTCTCGCGGAATGCAGTCTCGACTCGCTGCCCCCGCGTAAGTTACATATATATATATATAAAAGATCGGTTGGAAACACGTGTGTGCGCGATCGTCGAATCGGCCGGGTACACACACACATACACACACGTATATATATACACTGATTTGCCACGTCGACGGGATAAGTTTTTTTTTCTTTTCATTTCGGTTCAGCATGGCACACACACACACACACATATTATATATATGCGCGCGGGAACAAAAATCATTTATATGCCGCTCGTAGCCGCCTTTAAGGCTTGACGCGTTCATTGACATTCCGCGAGCTGCGACCTCGTAAAACATATCCACGCCGCATCCTTTCCCCCTTTCTGTATATGTGTGTGCTGCCAGTAGTGCCTTCGACCAATGATAATACTCTCTGTGTGTGTGTGTGTGTGTACAGGAGCGCGCACACCTTCATTAATTTACGCGCGCGCATGAAAATCAAGGGGAGCTGCTACTGCTGCTGTTGGTTGTGCCAGGCGCGCTTTCACTATATATATATGTATAAGCGAGAGACACGCGTAAATTCGTTAATGGAGGCTATTAAGCGAATTCCACACCGGAACTTGCTATTTCTTTAGCCATTTAAATAATTATCTCGCGTATACGTCGGGCGGGCTTTCTCGGCTATGGGCTCGTCTCACCGCGAGGAATGAGTACGGTGATTTGTTTTTTTTCGATGGAAAAAATACGAATTATATATATTGGATTATATTGGGGCGTTCGAGTGAAAGGATCGATCGATCGGGGGAGGAATTCAGGTACCGAGAGAGAGAGAGAGAGAGAGAGAGAGAGAGAGAGAGCGATGAAAAATGGCCGAAGGAGAGCAACGCGCGCGTGTGTATACGGAGGAGGTCGTTCGGGCGATCGATTCGCTGCGAGCTCGCGGACGATAATCTTACTTGTCGCCATTACGAGCGTCATTTCCGCTCTTGCTCTCTCTCTCTCTCTCTTTCTCTCTGCGCAATTTTCCTACCTTTTTTCATGATATAAATGCCGGTAGGAACCTGCAAACGAGGTTACATTTAGTTATTTCGTCCGGTACAGCAGCTCCTCTAAGCTTCTTCACACAACGACGATCTTTGTGCGCACCTCGAACAGTGCAAACTCTGAGTGCAAACATACAGCGCGTTTACTCCCGGTCTGACGTTAATTCACGACGAATAGGCGGAGGCATGCGATACTATATACACGCGTTTCTGTTTTTTCTTTTTTTTTTTCAATTTGATAGTTCAGTCGGGTCAGAGATGACCGGGACGATACTGGCCTACGCGAGGGCTGAAAAACAACGGGAGGGGAATAGAGGCGCGAGAGAGAGAGAGGAAATGGCGGACAGGCCGGCGTTAATAAAAAAAAATGTAGGGGATCCGCAAAGAGCGGGAGATGCGTGCTATCTGGGACTGGCAATCGCTCGCTCGCTTCTCGCTTTTATATATATATATATATATATAT
>UELV01176683.1:0-18521 GCA_900490015.1 Megastigmus stigmatizans | reverse complement strand
CGGGATGACGCCTGGAGGCGTCATGCCCCGATATGACAAAGACTTGGCCTTAGTTTAGTCTTTTGTGCATGGCCCAAACTCACTTTTTCATAGAAAAACAGGGCTTTTGAAATTTCTCAAATCCCGGCACCCAATAACCCAATATTATACTAAATAAATATGAATCAGTTTTAGAATGGATCGCGACCCAGGAGTGCCTTAAGACGCCTTAGCAAGCCTTAAAGATAGATAGTATGCAGAAATTTATACGATTTTCTGCTTTTTTTCTCTTTGGAAGTCGCAGAAAATTACTTACCTATCCAAAACTTTGTTTTTTGTACAATTTAGTAGATTTGAGCCATAATTGTTAATTATTAAAAGTTATTTAATGTACAATGAGTCATTTGGCAAGTACTATCTTGTTTTAATTTCTTTTGATTATGACTTGGTAAATACTGGTTTTCACTTTGTATAACTGATAATGGTGGCATTATTTCATATTAGCGACTCCTATAATTTTCTTTTAATTATTGCACTGTAGTAAGTTACCATCTTATGGTTACAGATTGTAATATTATAGGGCATATATAGCGTATATGCGGAATCTGGAGTGTAAAATTAGTTATACCGAAAAATATCTTCCTTACCGACTGATGAGCTGACTTTGAATGATGTTATCGACTCAAATCGTGCACTATTATTATATAGGTATAGCAGGATTTCTAAACTAGCAGTAGTACGACGAAAGATGGCACCTTTGGATCCGATAGGGATTTGAGAAGGTCAGAAGGATAACTTTATTAGGTGTGTAATGTTGATCTTTATCTAAGTATATATATTATAGTGTCTAATTATTTCACAAATCATAACTATATAAGTCTGAGTAATAATGCGGAACCCTTTATTCGCTTATTTTCACTTCCATATACATACTTAAGCCATATTTAAATCAATTGAAATTATCCTAATACATATATTTACAAAAGAAAAATTGAAGAAAATAAATTCATATCGATTTTTATCATACAAAATGAATCGTGTGAAACCATTAGCTGAAATTTGACCAAATTTCAATCCCGTGCAATAAAAAAAAACAAAAATGATTACTTGCCGGAATCTGCAATCCATATCGCATTCCAAATTCAGCATCCTTACAAAGTCCAGAGCTACTGTATATACACGTATACCGTGACGATTGTTACGCTCCGCTGCGAGAACATAGACGATGATTATTATTGTTCGCCCCTCCCATTTATAATACTTGCGGAGAGTAAGAGGGCGAGAGAGAGAGAGAGAGCTCGTCCGGCTGCAGTAGCAGCAGCAACAGCAGCAGCCAAAAAGTACGATGGCTGATCGATCTCCCACCCCTGGCCGAGAGCGGGTCGACAATGGCCCCCCTCAATGCTGCCTAATTCGCAACAATGGCTCTCCTTCCAGCCACATAATGTATTAATGCCTAGAGGAAGTTCTGTCGAGAGATCATCCCTTATGCGTGTTATGCCGCGTACAATAATATATACGATGGAGTCTAGCGCAGATGCCAAGCTGCTGCTCCCATGAGTCTATGGAAATAAATGTACGGCATATTATACGGATGCGAGTGTATAGCGTGGTAAATAGCTTATACATGGTGGTTTGGTGCAAATTGTTTATATAGGATCGCTGATGACAGTCTATCCGAATTCAACGTAACAACACACTTCGCACTCGTCAAATTCAAATTAAACTTTTCGCCTGCAAGCGTGCAATCCAATTCATACAGCTGCGTGTATTACATATTTGTACCGGTGCACGAGCCTCGTACATCACAGAGCTGTACTAGCGTGAATTCACGCCGACTCGTTCCTTATCTACCGATTTATTGTTTATCGCGCGGGGAGAGCGCGCGACACACACACACGTTTACGGAAAGCATCATTTGCTGCTTGCGCCCACACGCGGTTCTGTGATGCACGACATCTGCGCTAACGCGTGTATATATATATATATAACGAAACGCTGCGCGGGGACGATCTTATCGCTCGGTCTATTAAGAAACATCGCGGTGTTATTATTTCCCTCTGCGCGTTTCTAATGTGCCAGTGCAGTGCTCGAGACTCGCATATATATTCTCGTCCTCTTTTCTGTACAGTTCATCGTATATATACGACCGTGTGCACGAACGGTATAGATTAGCCGCGCTGACAAGTCGTCAATTTATGTTCGATCGAGATAGTAACGCTGTACACAATACTCGCGTGTGTATACGAGAATTGCCGCGGCTGTATGTAAGGTTCAAGCTCACATGCGGCTTATCGTCATCGGCTGAATATGATTTTGTAATTTACGATAATTCTTATATAACGGTCGGATGAAAAAGTTTAGCTGGTTTCGAATTTTTTAAGGCCCGCTCGTGCAATTATATATCCACGGTTAAAGATTTAATTTTCTTTTTAACAATATAGGTTGTTTTCGCGCTGTTCTATATATTGTCGGCAAGCTCTATATAGTTTTTTTTTTTAAATATATACATTCTATTCAATAACATTTATCTATACAGTGGTTATTATTCCATAACGTATAATAATCGCCAGGTATATTATACGAGCGTTTTGTGTATAATACTTATATATATATACGTTTCTCACTTTATGCGCGCGAAGGCATGCGAAGAGAAGAGAATGGGAAAACAAGTCAGTTTAAATAGCTGATAACGTCGACGAGTCGAGAGGAGAGTAGGTATAGCGCATTTTTATACTTTTACGGGACGACGGCGGCGGCGGCGTGCGCGCACCGCTCGCGAGTGCTGCTGTAGTAATTGCTTCCCGTATTTATTCATTAGCCATGGAGGTGAGGACTTGCCTCTCTGCGCGAAGTACATTAATTGCGAATGTTTACAGCCTTGGCGGGTTATCGCGCGCTACCGAATGGGGCAGCTGTAAAACGTGACTTTTTTCGACTCTCTCTCTCTCTCTCTTTCTCTCTCGGGCTATATAAGTTAAAAATATAGGCTTATAATTGTGGGATTCGGTTGGGCTTTGTGAAAAATGTTCCAAAGTAAACTGTTAGACCGTAAAGTACTTATGGCCGTGGTAGATTATTAAATCATTACTGTATTGTGTGTTGAACGATACGGATTGGCAGCGCACGAAAATAGAAAAAACTTACGTAGTACTGAAAATGAAGTGTATTTTTCTTTTCATGCCGATTTTAGTCTCGTAACACACAGCAGAGATAAGGTTCCCCCTTATTCCACGCGTATATATAATTCCTCTCGCGTATACACGTAAGGTAATTGAAAACGTCATCGCTTTCAGTTGGGCCCGTGCGCGGTATTTATTTACATTTAATAAGTCCAACCTTTGCAGCGCAGATAAGAATATCAATTTCCGCCGCCAGTTGCATTTCGATAATTATATAGGCCTGGCCCTATTTAATTACCTTGATTTATGCCCCTCACCCATGATATATGTAATTAAGCTCCTTTCTGCGTTTCTTTTCTAAATGTATTATACGGCCTTTATGTTATAATTATTTAATTATCAAGAAGCTTGAAATTCCTGCCTTCGTTGAGAATTAACATTTTTTGAAACGCACTTTACGCTCTGCAATGCGGCTAACGCGGTAATTGATGTATATATATATACATGTGTTCGCAGCATTCATTTTCATTCGCTATTTTAAAAGTCCACAATACCTGCAGCTTTATCCCTCGCTGGGTTATGAATTAATTAGTTCAACATATATACCGTTATAGTATTTAAATCTGATAAAAAAATCCCAAATGTTCAACTTTCTTTAACTCAACGATACACGTAAAATTGACACACATCAATTTTCGAAACGACTCCTCTCAATTTCTCAGCATCCAATCGTGGATTATAACTTATCGGCTATTCGTAATACAACATTTGTATAAATCTAAGTATATAGATAATCGAAAAGTGAGCATTGATTATCCGCTCGTAAATAAAGTATGCCGATATATACAAAAATATCTGAAATATGAAATTCCATTCATCTGCGAATTTTCCAATGTACACACATTTCGGCGACGCTCCGCGGCCGTAAAAGTCGAGAAACGAACGAATGAATGTAAGTACAGAGAAGAAGAAGGAACCAGCAAAACTGACGGTTAAAAGTCGTCGTCGTCGGTCTCGGTTTCTCATATTCCGCGGTATAATTCACGTCGCGCCATTTCGCGTATAAGAGAGAGAGCATTAAAGAATGGCTTGATTTACGCTCGCATTAAGTGCACCTGAACGCTTTATTACATATATATACGGTGCGCGAAAGAGAGAGGGAGGGAGAGAGAGAGAGAGAGAGCACAATAAAAAGACATTTACGCGTGTGCTAACAAGGCCTGACCTTAACCCCATCGTAACCCACTTATAGTCTCGTGTGCCTCTTCTTCAGACCGCTGCAAATGTTCATCGCGGGGCGCAGATGTGTGTATATATATATATGTACGGTCTTTCAATCGCATCTCCAGGGAAATCAGATTGCGACGCAAGGGATCGAGCTGCGCGAGCTTGAGTTTTATCATGCGGTTATAGGTGCGTATATAGTCTTTGACATTCGGAGATATATATTGCTGCACTTTCTATCGCCAGGTTTCGTTGCATATATATAGATGTTCTCCGAGGTGATCCAGATTAAAACGAGTCCTGCATGTCTCTGATATTAAATGTTTTTTATGAATTCTTTATGTATCATTGTAATGACTTGAAGCAGTATATTATAGAGTTCGAGGGAAATGCGGATCTCCGCAAGTACCATGCCAAATGCAAAGTTGGATTGTCTGTGTGTGTGTGTGTGTGTGTGTGTGTGCTCGGGTTCTTTCCTTTTCCCTCCAGTTTCCTCGCACACATGTATATATATATATATTATACGGATACACAATAGAGCCAAACTCGACCGCCAAACTGTGACCAATAAAGCTGAACGGCACGGTCTGCTATATACATATATGTGTTTGCAGTTCCAGCCAACTATAGTAGTACCCCATCATACGCACCAAACATCTACTTTCTTTTTTCATCTCCCTGTGAATTCGTTCAAGTCACACATATACATCATAGCTATATTTCATTCGTTAAACCAGTCATTCACATATACAAGACTTTCCGTATGCCTTATGACGAATCGCAATCATCGATTAATGAATCGGTATTTTTCGAAATTAACTCTCGTCTGGTTCGCGCAGATAATTTACGCCATTTCATCGAAAGGCGAATTATTATTAATGTTTGATCGAAAATGGAAGGCATAGGGGCGCACGCGCGCACGAAATGATCCGTTTAAAAGTTTAAAGGTGCAATGGCGATTGTTTGTGTTTACAATTTCATAATGAAGCAGGTTGATTCGAGCAAACAGAGGATATAATTAAAAGTTCGACGCGACTGCCTGTGGAAGTATATCGCCGCGGGAGATAAGCGATCAATTTGACAAACACCACGTACCACAACTTGTAATTATTGATAAGCGCGATATTTAACGAAAGCTCGAAGAATTGCACATTTATTGTATTACAAAATTAATGCATTTTTGCTCGCGGTTTCGTTACACATATACATATAACCAAACGATATTAAACTTCAATTTCAAGTCCATAAAAAGGAATTCCTATTGTACCGTGAAGATAAAAGAACGTATATATACTTAAAAAATGCAATGTATCGCCATGGGGAATAAAAGCCGGACGGTTAACGCGAACGTCCGCAAACAAATCGCGCGCTTGTGTCCAGCAGCAGGAGAGAGATGCTCGCAGTCAGTTAACGTAGAACACGCGCGGAAAACGAGACACACACGCAGCGTAAAGCCTCATACTCATATCCTCATTCTCGGTATTATCCTTCCTATCCATTAAAATGAACCGAAAGACGTGTGTATACGGCAACGGACGGATGCGCGCACGAGGCATTATTTCCTACGCGTAATCGTTGGAGCCTCCACACATACACACACACCGCAGGTTAAGACAAATTGCAAAAAGGCGGGCGCTATAGCGGCGCTCCCTACGTCCCATGTGCAGGCGAACCAACAATAAAATCCCCGGACTTATTACGCGCTGCTGTATGTGTGCAGGAGATTTTTTCGCGTCGTGTCTCGACGACGCGAGCGAGAAACAATGTCATTGCTGGCTGGCCTGCGCGTCGTCGTTCTCGTCTGCGAGTATATATATATGTATATGTGTAGTCAGGACGAGAGATAAAGGACAGGCCGTAAGAAGCGCCGAGCGATTCCCTGACACTGACTAAGCTCTGGTCATGTTTATCCGCCGTGTACGTCTGTGTCTGTGGAATATCGTCGTTTCCCTCCTAGCCGCGTATAGCGAGGCGTTTATTTCACCCATCGCTATATAGACGGTTCACAAATGTACATTGTCTTCTCTCGGTTCCAACTTAGTGGTGTGTCTGTGTGTTTATAAGCGCGAGGACTGGAAAAGACGGCTGCACGCGAGTATATATATATATATATATATTTATATATATTGGCCACAGACTGATTGTCCTTTCGCGCGTGTTGTCGCCAATGCTATATAACTGCCAGTGCACACACCCCTCCTGCTTTTTCCTTATCTCTCTTTCTCTATATATATATTGCCTTGCGACGACAGTTTGGTAATTGTGGATCGCGAACGCGACTGCACACCTGACTCTTCGGACAACGTGTGGATTTTACATTTACAATTAACATTTCTCTGTGTATCTAGGCCTTTGAAATAGAATAAAGTCCGATATGCGATTGATAAGTTTAATAGAGTTTCGAGTTGATCGATCGATCTCATCCTTAATACCCCCATCATAAAGGTTGCTTCAACGATTAGGACTACAATCATAAATAATAATTGTTCTTCACTGATTCCTTTTGTTCAACCATCGATTCATTTATAAAAAAAAAAAAAATATTCTACGCTTTTTTAAACCCGCAACACTCCTGGTACACTTACGAGCTGCGAGGCAGATCATTTATAACATACAGTGCTCGCAGCTCGAGTCTCTGTAACCGATATCACATCTGTCAGCCGGCGCCGCTATACTTTTCAATGACGACCATTAACGCGAGAGAGCGGTTTACACCATCTCCAGGTGAGTATATATATATGGAAGAGAAAAGCAAGAGATCCTCAGCATGCGGGGGTTGACCCATCGGGCGTTTCGTCTTTCACTCTCTCTCTCTCTCTCTCTCTCTCTCTCTCTCTCTCTCTCTCTCTCCTTTATAAGTAAGACACGTCGACCGCAGGTTTCACGGACCCCCGAAACGCCGTAAAAACGAGAAGGCGCACGGCGTGCTGGGGTAATGGAGCCAGCTAGACAATAGGAGTGGTAACCTCCTGTGGGTAATTTGCGAACTTGGCCAAATGCTGGAAAACGTATCACTATGCCTGTGTTCGTGTGGAGAAAAGTCAAGGTTGCGCGTAGGGATGGTACGTGCAGGCTTTTGTTCGAACCTGTCGATGGAACAATGCTGGGGTGGATGTATTTAGGGTAAGAGGAGGCCTGGCTGAATGCAGCCGGATCGAGGTCACCGATATATGGTATCGTTGTATAGCTGATCGAGTAGATATATATGGTAGTCCGAGGACTGTTCGTGATTCAAAGACTCAAACCTAAAGATTCGTGCGTGCTGATGATATAGTCAAAACCAAAAGGTGTGTTTAACAAAATGAACAGAGTCTCGAAATAGAAATCCCAAATCCTTCGCTTATGCCAAAAATTATCATGCACGCGCAGCCTGAAAGCCATCGAGCGCATTTTGAAATGTACGTATAC
The DNA here is from genome assembly GCA_900490015.1 of Megastigmus stigmatizans. Lineage (NCBI taxonomy): Eukaryota > Metazoa > Arthropoda > Insecta > Hymenoptera > Megastigmidae > Megastigmus > Megastigmus stigmatizans. The sequence goes on along the minus strand of UELV01176683.1, from coordinate 10,788 downwards.
TTTCCTATAATAGACCGAAATACACCAACGAAACGTAACTCTGCACAAGTTTTTGCACCATCTATAAGACACGAAGTTCTCGTGATTCCGCGTAAAACTGTTGACGCGCCGGTTGGGGGGGACATATCCGAGTATAAAAGATCGCAAAAGAGAGAGAAGATCCTAAAGGCCAGATATAGTCGTCCGCTGCCTCCTGCAGTTTCGGACATTCACGTCGTATATATATTACACCGAAATGCTGTGAAAGAAGACAAGAGAGCTGTGGCTCGCTCCGCGGGTAGTAGGTACTTGGCCTATTATTTGGGACATTACCGGCGCTCGTTTGTCAAAGGAGCCGAGAGAGTCTGGCGCGCCGCGTGGGAGCTGACTCGCATAGATTTTTCGAAAGCACGCGTGCGCGTGCCCGGTATATATATATAAAGGAAAAGCGTGTCGTTTTCGCGTATGCCCAGGATCCTTTGAACGTGAAACGATGAGCCTGTGGGTTATGCAGTCGCGGTATACCAATCCATAGTCCTTTTGTTACTATATTTACAGAGAAGTCAAGCTGAAGTGGATGGTCGTAAAAGTGAATGCTACTAAAGTGTATATATTGAAAATTTAATGAACCTTGGCGGTTTTAGCGTCGTAGTATATATGATCGGCTGTATAATCTATTTCTGCAAAATCACTTGAATATTTATAGAACATCTATATTTAAATATTTTACACGTTCCCCGTTTCACCAATTCTATATCAACGGGACCAAATAAATCCAAGTATTTCGTTGCCTCTACATACCTAATCCCGAGATCTCAGTGTATACTCGAACAGAGAATCGCAGCTATATACAAGACCGAATCTACTCCGATATACACAAAACATTCGTGCGAGGCATTTGAATCGAGGACTATAAGAGATTCCCACAATTAACCTTTCACCAAACCGCAATCAAAGCCACTTTTTGCCAAACTAGAAACGAAAGAAGAAAAACGGGGAGTTAACAGGAGGAGGTGTATATCGTACCTGTAAATAAAAGAAAAAGAAAAAAAAAAGAGACGCGAACAAACGAAAGAGGGAGCCGAGCGCGCGAAAATACACGTAGAGTGGTAAATCGAACGAAATTACGGGTATCCCTTTGGCTTATACATCGCGCGCGCCTCAATCACGGCTCACTTTCGTTTCCAGGACAAGCTGCTCCTGCTGCCGCTGCCGAGAGTGAAACGCGCGCGCTTAGGAAACGCGGCAGAGGAATCGCGCTGCAGACGAGATATACACGAGTGCGCGTGGAGCGAACCGATGAGGTTTTGTGGGATCCTGATTGGCGTTCGCGCGCGCGCGTCCCGGTAGCCGTGTCTCGTAAATCTGTCGACGCTGTGCTTTTTTGCCGAGGTTTCGCCGTTACCGTATATATACCCACTACTACGCGCGTTCCTACCGTTTTTTTTTTTATTTTGCTCCTCCCTTTATATACCTTTATTTTATGTTGTTTCTCTCTTCTTTTTTTTTTATATCTATCCTCTTTTTTTCTCCCGAGTCTCGCGGAGCCCTCTTTCTTCCGTCAAACGATCGATGCGATCCCCTTTTGCCAAAAATGCAACGGGCTTCCAATTCCCCTCTTACCCCGCGCGTTCTTTAAAGTTCTATACGGGCGCGCGAGATCCCTTTTGTGTCCTTTGGCGAGAGAGCGCGCGAGTACGACCGCTGCCCTGCGGCCGTGTGTTTTCATCTTCATCGCTGCCTCGCGCGGCGGCGAGAGTTGGCCAGATCCTCTCTCTCACTCTCTCTCTCTTTTTTCGCGCCTCTGCGATCGCATTTTTTCCCTCTCGCCGCGCTTGTTTTCGCATTGTTTTTCGGGATAACAATGCCACGGGTGATGGATGAGGGACAAAAAGGCGCGACGAGAGAAATTTTTCGATCGGTCGGGAATGCGGGATATGGGACGAGCTGCGAGGTGAGAAGGAGACATTTAAATTTCAGATTTTTTCGAGATGATTGAAAACAAAAAAAAAATAACATATATATATATACATATATGTATCTTAATAAAGTTATCAAGGTAGGAAATGCATGCATCAAATTACCATTATACCTCTTAATTATGCTACATAGTCATCTTCTCATTGGCACAGCATCAACCACGAAAATTAATCATCAACAAAGTTTCCTCATTCCATACACACGCACACACGTACAGAGACGCGTGATCGCTAACCGTCATTAAAAGAATTATATTCAGCGCGCGAAATACAAGCCTCTCTCGAACTTGTTCGTTTTCACACGTTACCCCCCCCCCCCTCTTTTAGCCACATACAGGACACACGTGGTCTATCTCACACTTTAACTCGCTGTTTTTTTTTCAGCTCTAACTCGACGATGTAATATATAATGCTCGCTCGCTCGCTCGAGCTTAGTTCTCGGTTATTATCGCCGCGTAAGAAAAGGCTGCGGTGCAGTGCATAATATATATATGTATATACCGTTATGCCGCTGCAGTCATCGAGAGAGAGAGAAAGAGTGGGATAGAGAGATATCCCACCTAATAAAGACATAATTCTAGCGGCGATAGAATCTACGCTCTCTTGTTCAGGATTTTTACGAGTCGAGGGAAAGAGCGACAGAGCGAGAACAAGCATTTCGAATGCCGACCACGCGCCCGATCTCTTATTGTAAAAAAGCGCGCTTTTTAGTTTCTCTCTCTCTCTCTTCTCCTTGTTCTCAGTACACACACACATCGAATCTCCGTCTTCTTCCCTCACGCCCCCGCGGCCGTTTCCCTTCTCTTTTTTCCTTCTTCTTCTTCTTCTTAGTCTTTTTCGTATTCCTCGCGCTCATTTACCTTTTCCCCCGTGGATCTTAAATCTTTTCCCGGAAGGAGCCAGTCGCGCGCTCTCTGCACACTTTCTCCTTATACTTCTTCATCTTCGTCCTCTTCCCTTGTATTATCTCCCTATATACCCCACCATATTTTTCATCGTTATACGTATATATTCGTCCCTCGTTCTTCGATTCTTTCTTTCTTGGTTTTTTGTTTCTCATTCTGTATATACGAGCTTTTCTCGGCGGTCCTGCTTCTTTTTTTCTCTCTCCCGATTCACCGCGTGCAGCTCGTATTATCCCTGTAACGAGCGACGATTTTTTAAATACTCGTTATCAGCGATACCGCAGATGTCGCGCGTGCGCCTCTTCCTTTTTTTTTGTTGGTCGAGGTATCGCTGTAGTTTGTTTGGGGACGCGCGTTGGGACGATTATATGGATTGCTTCCAGGTTTTTCTTCGAGGTGCGCGCGGCGATAAATTTCTATTATACTAATGATTTCCTGCAGGGGCTCGTGATGGGTTGACGCTGCTCTATCTAGTTCTTGATCAGCATGATATATATATATATATATATGTTTTCATATAACAAGTTTCATGAATATATTAGAAATATCGAATGCAATTCATCGTGTTAATAGTTTGTACACACGTGTTCGCAATATTGTATAACAAATACGTATAATCTTCTGCACATTGATTTTTACAGTCCCAATGATTTTGCATAATCCGCAAGATACGAAGGAAACAAACGTTAATTCCTACAGCTTTTCGCACAATATACAAATCCTGCACCTAATCGAAATAATATATATACCACCGCAAAATCACACACACACATACGCGCGAGATGTGCACCTATCTAATTCCGCGGCGTCGTACAGCGGCATAATATCGCGCATCATCGCCGCCTATTTCATGTACAATGAAAAACCTCGCAGCAGCAGCATCAGCAGATATGTATATAACGAGAGAGAGATAGAGAGAGAGAGAGAGAGAGAGAGAGAGAGAGCGCCGCTGCAGGCAATCATCAGCTCGCTTGTGTGTACACAGAATTTTTGCCGCATAATCTCTCCCGGAGGCGCGATAAAAGCGCACAGCATAGAGAGAGAGAGAGAGAGAGAGACTCGGACATGGTACGCACGATAATCGAGCTCCATCAGTACGGTCCATCCTCGCGACAAACAACAGCGCATATACGTATATATAGACTTTTCTCGTTTTGTGCTGCACAGGCATTCGACCCGTCAAATAGCGCGTCATTCGTCGTGGCGCGTGGAAAGCGATTAAAAGTGTATATAAGCGCGAGCGGCTACCCTGGAATTTTCCCATTATTCTCGCTCGCGTGTCTGTGTGTGCGTGTGTGTGTATGAGCGACTGAACCCACGGGACATGTTGGTTGGGGCACAGGGTGGATGACGTTTGAGAGAGCAAAGATACAAGTCCCGCGGGACTATACGCGAGTAAATCTAGAGCGATGCGGAGCCCCTGTTAACAGCTGTGATTTCGAGGGTATGCGAGCGCGAGGCTTTTTCGTGTTTCGTTTTTTCACGAGTGTAATAATAATGTGTGTATGGAGGGCAGAGAGAGAGAGAGAGAGAGAGAGAGTTGATGACTTGATTTAGGAGCTCGCGGGACATCACGTCGACACTCGCTTATGACTCGCACCAGGATTTTATATGGCTGTGGTTGCGCGGGGCTCTTTCCAAATTTCGCGCGGATGAAAGCTGTTGCGGGAGGACGCGTCGGGTCGATGCGGTGAAATAAAATATTACATAGCGATTTTTCTGGTGTGCGATGCTTTTCATGCTTATCCATGTGCTATGCTATTTTGGATTAAAAAGTCTCGTGTAATTTTCATATATAAATTTAAATGAGATATTTGACGTATCGAAAGCATCAGTTTTATTCTGTTTAAAACATTTGCGAACCTATAATAAAGGCATTTTGAATAATCGATATTAAAAACATTGATTTTTAACGAAACAAGGATATAAACGTTTCCAGCGACTGCGATAAGCATTGGTATACGACATTATAGCGATCGTATACGTTTTCTCATAACCGAAACATCTGCTTTCGCTGTATACCACAGTCTCCGATATACGATACATACGCTCATAAGTTCGAGAAATCGCGAACAAACAAAAAGAGGGGGCGTCAAGCCAATAAGTGGCGTAGAGATGCGCGTTATACACACGAGCTGAGAGGCATAAAGAACAGAAATAGAATAAAAACGACATGTGGAATCTTTAGTGGCACATGTAAATTCATAAAATATGCAGCACGAGGGCGGGAGTGAGAGAGGGAGAAAGCAAGCCAGTCGATATTATGACCGGGCGTGTATGTATGTATATATGTATATGCGCAGCAGACTCGCGTCGAGCGAATAGGAGGAGCCCGAAATAAATAAACCTTTAGCTTTCATTCCAGTAAGTGGTTGTGTTCTTAACACGTTCGGCTAGCGCGCTAAGCGCCCACCCCGCCGCCGTCATAAACGACACTCTCTCTTCTACTTCTCTTCTACGTCTCTTCTACGTCTCTTCTCCAGCTCTGCGATTTCTTTTTTATTTTTCACAGATTCTCCCGCGTTTGCCGTCACGGATATATGAATTTACTCGTTGCGCTCAGTACATTTCGTGCGCTATTCCTATATACCCTTTTCCCCATCGCATGCACTTTTCCATTCCATTAGATCCTACACTCCGCCCTCGGCGATTTTATACCCTCCATTCGTTAATTCTCCGAGTCCATGCCTCTATATATATACATATGTATTACATAATGATTACAAGGCGAACCCAAGGAGTGGGAAACCGATTTTGATGAAACTTTACAGAGATATTCTTTGATCGAAAATATGAGATACCTGTCTCCAAATTTAGTCAAATTGACCCTGGGGCCCGAGTTAATACCCATTTCGAGCCATTTTATCATAATACATGACAAATGGTTGTATTAAAACCTTTACTGCAAGGCCAATATACATTGTAGGAAATATCACGTAAAAAGATATCAAAAGTACAGATAATAAGCTTTCATTTACATTTTTGAACGAGTTAATAGCACTTTTAATTTAAAAATTATCAGCGATCGAAATTTAAGTTAATTTTTGGGCCTTGAAATTTAACGATTATATTTCAGTTGAAAAATGCATCCAAAATTAACACGATGTTCGATCGTTGATAACTTTTGAACGATAAGTGCTAATAATTTGTTTACACATGCAAATGGAAGCTTATTATCTATACTTTTGATATCTATTTTGCCATATTCTCTAGGATATATATTGGCCTTGCAATAAAGGTTTTAAGACGACCATGATTTTCCACATATTTTGATTAAATGGGCATTAACTCGAGCCCCAGGACCCATTTGACTAAATTTCGATACACGTATCTGATATTTTCGATCAAAGAATGTCTGTAAAGTTTTGTCAAAATCAGTTTTCCGGACTCCTAAGGTTCCCCTTGTTAGGTTTTATCGGGTTTGAGATGACGGGTTAAAATTTTCGACAATGCTATTCTAACGTTAATAACTCGCGTAAAAATTTACCTCTACTTAAAAGAATATAAAAGAATAGCGGTTTACAAACTGTCAGAAATTTTTCTTCTCGTAAATAATACTAGGTGAAAATGGATATTGCGGGTACGAATATCCAACTATTTAACATGGATTGAGTTGTAAAAGCGAATATACGGAATCAGCGGAAAATAAAGAAAATCTGTAAAATGCGCGGGCGAGAGAAAAATATATAGTCGGCGCGAAATCTGAAATATATATATATATGTAGTGTAAAAAAAGAGAAGCAAAGAAATGGAAACAAGAAGGTGAACGATATGAAGGGAAAAAGAAAGAGGAGACACTAACTTCCTCCAACTCCCTCTAATTTTCTGTCTCTCCCTTTCTCTCCCTCTCTCTCTCTCTCTTTTTCGCTCCTCCACCTCTTCCTCGTCGGAGATGGGAGAGATGTGCCGACATAACCGATAAATAACAACGGCAACGAGCCTGTCAGACCCTTGTTAAACCTCGCACTCTCCAACACATAACGCACACACACACACACGAGCGCCACGGAGATTATCCTCAATGGGTATACACACACGGTACACGTATAGAGCGAGAGAGAGAGAGTGAGAGAGAGAAGGTATGCGCCATCTTTTTCACCGGCTCCTCGCCTCTCCTCGCACTCTCTCCTTTTATGCAGATGCGCTTTTTTCTCGCGAGAGAGAGAGAGAGAGAGGGAGACGCATTAAAATGCGCTGTTGAATGAGCGCCTGAGCGCGTGTACGTATTAATATAGCGAAGCTCGCTGCAGATGCTATAGAGAAAATCGGCTCGAGCGCCGTATGTCGCACGCGTGCACGCGGTGTTTCTCTGTTTCACATTTAGATTATGTGCGGCCAAATGGCACATAATTGAGGCTGATGTTTCTAGGTTTTTTTTTCGTTTTTTCTTTTCATGAGGATAGCTCTTTGACGGAAAAGTCAGTTTTGGGACTGATCTCGTACTGTTTCGTTGACGTGTTAAATGCATGCTGTTTTAGTGTTTGCTACGCTCGAGTTATGTTGACTCTCTTTTTCGAAATTCAACGTCGAAATAGTATTATATGCGTAATTGAATACACGAGGATATGCTCATTCGACAATTATCGAATTAACGTAAATATTTCTTAATTTATTCACACGCATATACACTCGTCAATTAACAAAGGAATGTTTTAATAAATTCGAAAGATTGTATACACTGCGCTCAATTTCCAGATACAAGCTAACTTTACCTCGGGTTACGTCAGAATATAACGTTTTTGGCTCACTTTTCAAAAGTATAGCCGGGGCTAATAAAGGCACTATTAAAGTTTGTGTACACAAGAATCCATTTATTCAAGAGCATACGCGCAGCATTTATTACAATGTTCCTTCTTGGTCGACGTCGACGCCCGTAATAGTTTCATGCGCGAAAGCTGCAGCGGCTCGTTTTTTTTTATGGATTATAAAAAGGAGGATTCCATTTTCAAAATTATAGTGCAGCGCGAGCCACATGTTAAAATTCATATTGCGCATTTTTCGTAACTTTTGCGCGCATTTGCGCGGCGCGTAGTTGTAATATGAGAGAAAAAAGGTTTTGGATCACTGGTAAAAAGTCTGTGTTTTTCTTTTTCGTTTTGTTTTCCTTTCCGGCATAAAATCGCGCGTAATACCTATACTTTGTTAAATTACTGAGAAATTTTATATTTTACAGTCGGCGCGCGGGGCTGGAACGGTAAGCGCGCGCTCGGCCATTCGATAAACGAGATACGTAAACTTGCGGCATAAAACTTTTAGAGCCAAATGTTTGCATTCGTGTATACATAGGGGTCATTTTTAATAGCTACTGCAAATATACTCCAATATTAAATATTTTCAATACAAATATATATATTTTTTGCATCGATCGCGAGCGTATTCCATAATATAAATATACTCATAAATTGTTTGTTTAGATACTCGGATGCAAACGACTGGCCAGAAAGAAAAAAAGGCCATCGGTCCAAAATTAGAATCAAAGGAACGTTCCTCGACCCGATAGCTTTTAGGAGCAGAGGACGAATTACCGCGAGGGATATTACACGCGCAGCTTGTAAACGTCCTCGCATCGTGAAATAGAAAGCGTCAGTCATCGCGGGGACGAAAGCACCGAGAGCTTTTTACTTTTTACGAGGCGCCGGCGCGCGAAGAGTTTTATATACTGTCTGTCGATGGACGGGGAGCCGAGGTCCCCACTTAGTACAAATGTCCGAAAAAGCCGCAGACTGTGTGTATGGAATGTCGGTTATTTCCTATGATCGTGTGTATAGGTGATAGTTAGGAGTCAACCAACTCGCACGGCCTTTTCGACCGGGTGGTCTATTAATATAACGACGATTACGAGCTGAGGTTTTGCTGCCGCGGTTGCCAATGTCTGCTGCGGATGGAATCGTTTGCTCCCACGGATAGATTTGTTATAGGAAACTGCTATATTACTAAGTTTAAAATTGTGTGTTCTATGCCGAAGGAATACTCATGTTTACTACAATCAGCCGCTGTTTGTTGTAATTTTAGAATGAAAAATCAGTATGGATGGGATTGATTTTGTATACGAAAGTGCTTATTACAAATTTCGGAATATGAGTTGATTTATATTTATGTATTGTAAATTAAGAATACATCGTATCATTTTTCTAGTCTCATTCAGACAAATGTGAAAGTACGTTTATTTTGGATCGAACTGCACTTCCAACAAAATCACTCTCAGTAACAATTATACACAACTATACGGAAATAAACTTTAAAAATCGAACTTGAGTTATCGAAACCGATCTAAAACTCAACAATGGCCTTAGTCAACGAAAAAGAAAACGAACCAAATCGCTTTCAAAAGTGAAAACAATAAATAAACATTAGCACACACACACAGGCCAGAATATATGCGAGAGCATATATACAAAACGGCTGCGAGAGGTAGAAAAAGAAATCATTAAAAATAATGTTCCGCGGGGTGAATCGTAAAAAAGTATAATACACAAACAGAGCGGGCCTAAGCGTTAAAAAGTAATTCCCCGGAGAAAAGTGCTCGAAAAATATTATGCGCCAATTAGAATATGTGAGTAGCGGGCACTCAAGCTGTCTCTATAAATCAATCATCCTTTTGACAAAATCCGAGGGCACGTGTATATCTGCCGAAAGAAATCTGGCTTTCTCTCCCCCCCTTCTCGCTCTCTTTCTCGCTGAACAGCACTGCAGTGAGCGCAACGCAGAGAGAAATGGAAAATGTCTCGAGTATACAGTAAAAGAGAGAGAGGGAGAAAAATTTGGTCAGAGTGACTTTTATGACTTTTCTCCCGAGTCTTTTGTCGCGTTGCATTGCACCGGCTGCACAAAGGCGTGGCTTCCGAGATAACGAGAGATTAGACCCGCCGAGGCGCAGTAAAAACCAAGAGCTCCGCTGTTGCGCTTAGGAGAAAACACACCAGATGCAGACCGAGTCGGTCTCTGTATAACAGCGCACAGTGTCAAAGGAATAGGCGACGCCGCCGACCCGTCTATAGACAAGCGTGAATCGGAAGCTTTTTATGTTTCTCTCGAGTGCACTGCGGACCGAGGGTTTCTCGAGGTCCCTCATGCTCATAGGCCAGCCGCTGTGTTTTACAAATGAGGAGCTGACAAATGCGACCGTAAAAATCTGTAAGCGATGATCGCGCGTTGAAAGCTGTGGCTAGTTATATTCGGTTTTGTTATTATTATTTTTGAATAAGACTTGTCTATTGCTACTTGGTATATGTAATATAAAAAATACATAAGGTAAGTAGTGATGCAGACATTGACAATTTTTCTAGTTCGGAAAGAATATATAAACGACAGAAAATTGATCGGAAAACTAAATATCTTACAACTCAATTACCCACCTAAAGCGATAGATATATATAAGTGTGACCGAGGTGTCGTTGAAATAATATTGTTCCAAAACCGCCGTGGACAAAAGGGCTTGCAACGGCAACAACAATACACGCGCATCAGGGTCGACGAAACGTCAAACCTGCGAAAGGGGTGCAATAAGTCGACATCTACCCACGCTGGAACACACACGCGTACAACCCGTTATAACACCCGACATTTTTGGCCACTGTTATATATCTCGGCTGACTTGCTTACACCTGGGGGATATAACCGTATATATATATATATATATATACGAAGTTGCACAGAAGCGCGGGGGGTGGGGGGAAAAACCCTTTACAATAATATTTCCTTAGCACCGGGAGTTTGTTTACAGTATAAACTGCGTCCGTGGCGCGGGGGATTATATATATATATATACCGGGGCGAGTATATCTCTCTATAGTATATACCTTTTTCACGCGCGCGGCAAGCGAAAACATTTTCCTACGCTCGGCGTACGGAAAATTGACCGTAAAATGGCGTTTTTACAATTTCTTGCTGTATAGCTTCCTTCTCTCTCTCTCTCTCTCTCTCTC
>UELV01176682.1:27500-33120 GCA_900490015.1 Megastigmus stigmatizans | reverse complement strand
CTCTCTCTCTCTCTCTCTCTCTCATACTCTCACTGCACTCATTTGTGTACGGCGGCGCGCATTAATTTTCCGTTGTAAGCTCGGCGGAATTTTGCTCTCTCTTTCTCTCTCTCTCTCTCTCTCTCTCTCTCTCTCTCTCTCTCTCTCTATCCCTTTTATCTCGACTTTTTAACTCGCTCTCGTTTTTATTTCTCTTTCCGCTTTATTTTTATGCGCTCCGACCGCAATATTTTTAGAGCGAAAAGTATGACAAGAATGAAATAAGGTATATAACCTTAATATCATCATTCTGATTATATGAAGAGATAGATAAAGAGAGAGGGTGGCACAAGTTTTTCTGCTTATTTGAATAATAAGATTTTTTTTAGATTCTTTGTTACTTATAAAATCATTACATTCGTCGCTATTTTGTTCTTTGCCAGTTCGTAAATTTAATTTTTTATAGCCGGACTTAATTAACGTTTTGCTCTTTTTTTCTAGGTAGCTTTAATAAAAGTATGTGATTGTGCTTTCACAGTTATTCACACGAGCGATTTGTATAACACATAAATATATTATATTAAATATGGGCACACGTATACACTTGGGTGAAAAATGAAACTACATAAATTTAATTACCACGCTTTCGAGCTTTTATTAAGCTGTACCTCGAATCTTAAACAATATAGAATATTTTTAATTCAATTATGATCTTACTTAATTTTGACATAATAAATTTCATATTTTTTAATTATATAAAATATACTCAAGTTTCTTCTTTTATTAAAGATAGAAAAACGATCCATTCGAACCAATAATATACCCTTTTTAATTAAGTTTAAGTTTTATGTTAATAAAACCAAAAGTTAATTTACTATGTGCATTTGCTTGTGTGGACCTGAATAATAAGCAAATCTTTTTATGCACTTGTGTTTCATAGCCCTGAGAACGACGTATTTTTCAATAGTCGTTCAAAAAGTCGGCAATATCTAATTAAAAAGTGCATTTTATTGGTACGAATGGATCGTTTGTCCACGTTTAACAAGTAACCATCAACGAACGTTTACTTTGTTTTGATTAAGTTTCAATTCTTTTATGTGAACTGGATGATATATTCAAAGAAGATTCAAAGATTCTGATTCGAACAACCTTAATTACAACAAAGACACCCCTCGTTGTTATTCAGGGAACGCGAGAACTATCCCTTCGTCAAAGGGACCGAATGGGATGAAATCTAGTCGAGCATAAAACCGATAAATATAGCGTGATTACAGCAGCGTCAAAGCGACGCACGAGTTTAATAATCAAGAATCTGCGAAGCTGCCGTGATACACATAGAGATAAAAGAATGGGAATCACGAAGGACGAGTGGCTGAATCCATAACACTATAAAAAAGGGCGAATACGGATATACGTATACGTATATCCTCTAAGCCTTTACTGCCTCGTTGGCCATTTATGTATATACATAAAAAGGAGGCATTAAAAGTGTCTCTATCACCCCGCACATGTTATATATACACATATATATATCGACGTGTGCACACACACACACACACACATATATATATATATATATATTGCGAGAGAGAGACAGAGAGAGAGCGTGGGGCGGCTTTTATTTCATTACGTCGTTTGCGCGCGGCTAACGAAATTACCGCAATTTCGCATCACACGCGCTAAGTGGTGGAGCCCCTGCGCGGGTCGCGGCCACGGCGGTTAAAGTCGAGCAATTTCATTATATATCCCGTGGCCGAGGACGCAGCTCGCGCGCGACCGACTATAGTTCCCGTCTACGACCGAACGTCCTCGTCCTCCTTGCCATCGTCGTCGTCGTCGTTGCCCAACCCTCGAGCGCCGCGCCGAGAGATCGAAATGTTCTTGATGTCTTTGCGGAAATTAATTTTCCTATCTAAATTTTTACGATCCTAGCTGTATTAATTAGGCACGCGCGTCGAGAGAGCCTTGCTAAACTGAATGTTTTTATGGGGGATGTTTGCTTTGGTCTAACTTATTGTGTGCGCCGATGTCTTATTACCACGGTTTTTGCGAAGCTCGTTAAGTTTTCGTCTTTACAGGAGGTTTAATATTCTAGTATAACGAGTCAATTAAAATTGTTTTACCTTCAAATGGTCGATAATGAAATTCAAATGGATTGAGAGACTGAAAACATTCAAAGATCTAAACTGCTGTATTGTTATTGGCATGTTGATCAGATAATTTCTCACTAATTTGACTTTACAACTTTTCAAGATACGTGTTACTGTACATGTCTATTGTTATTTTTATTTTTGAACGAATGAAACATCAACATTTTTAATTAATTATATAAAGTAGCACGGACGTATACTGCGCAAGATCCGCAATCCTGATGCACGATATACACATAAAATTTGAATTGCATTTATATGTATAGTATTAAATTTTATCAACAAAATTGCTTTCAAGTGGCGACGTTGCTGAATGCGAAATACGACCATATTGAAAAAAGCAGCCGAGAGCGACTATTTTCCCGCACAACTAAGCGAACTGTAACAGAAATTAAACGAATAGTGGCGGCGGCGGCTTTTTTTAAAAAGGCCGAAAGGCGAGGATTGAAAAATCGTGCAGCGGCCGAACGAGCGACGGGCCAAAGTCGCGCGCCCGCTTACGGCGGCTGCTGCAGCTCGCGGCATTGTGTGCAGGCAGCTCGCGCAGCTCCCAAAAGAGAATGAGAGAGAGAGAGAGAAGAGCCGGCCATCCGAAGATATGCGCGAGCATAAATTCGGAGCCCGAGCTGCAGCCGGCCGTATATAGGCGAAGGCGGCAGAGGAGAGACACGGAGGCGCGAGCAAAAGCGCGGCGGCGGCGGCGGACTTGAATATGAAAGAGTATAAATTATAACCGTCTGCCGCGGGCGGAACGAATCGCCGAAAAGGTTTTGCTGACTCTCTCCTTCCTCTGCTCTCTCTCTCTCTCTCTCTCTCTTTCTCTCTCTTTCTCGCTTTTTCTCCCGTGTCGCCGTTTAATACCGAGCTCCATGCAGCTCGCTCGAGGGAAATTAGTTTTCCTCGCGCGAAAAGCCCTCGCACACGAGTGTTTGCAGTCGAAAAACCCAAGTGTTCGTGTGAGTCGGAAACACGCGTGTTTGGGGATATGTTGGCTCGAATTCGAATCGATATATGTGTGTATATATAGCGAGATTTTATTAAAGCGAGATAAGGTGAGCTATTGTTTTGTTTGCGGGTCAGGGATTGTTGTGTATGTGTTGTAAGGCCTTAATGAGCAAGTTTATGCAGCGTCTATAGCGAGGTTTTTTGGGACTGCGGAAATACATGCGTGCGAGGCTCGCCGAAGCAATTCCTTGCTTTGAGAACCGACTGTATGAGCGGGAACATCGAGGAAATTAATACCGTTGTTTACTGCTGCCAAGTTTGATCCTGGGGAAGAGGATTCACGAGAGCTGGTTTAGGTAATATGGGACTAAGAAACGCCTCGCGTGTTAATTATCTTTAAATATTTGTAAATTTGACTTGACAAATAAATGTATCAGAGATTTGTATAATTTTTCAGCGAAATTGCTACCGCTTACAATAGACCTTTTTTGATTGCCAATTCTCGGTACGCTTTGTATGGATCGCTTTAAATAAATACTCCAATAATGATTAATTTTTACGTAACGCTTTGCGTATGTAGAAAAAAGGTGCTTTTGTCTTGAAAAAGACAAATTGTAAATTGTAGAATAACACAGGCCCACAAACAAAAAAAAGTACCCTGAACTGTAGTTAAGACCACCTTATTTCTACGTATTTGGACCTTCTAAACTCGAATTTGAAATAAAAAGTAGGGGTCGCCCTGCGTATTTTAGAGATAAATAAAAATAACGAATTTCGAGATATCTTAAATTACGAAGTTAAAAACTAATGTATTTAATTTAGCTAGTGGCATTATGAAGTACTCAACGCCCTCTTCAAAATTCATTTTGAATCACCTACATACGATTTTTTGTCTCTGAGATATGCTGATTTAAATTTACAAAATTTATTTCAAGAACTAATAAATTGAATAAGCAAGTATGGTTTTGAATGCTCGTGAACTTTCAATTGGCATATCTTGGAGACGAAAAATCGTATGGAGGTGATTCAAGATAGATTTTGAAGAGTGCGTTGAGTACTTTGTGATGCCATTTGCTAAAATAATTAAATTAGTTTTTAACTTTGTAATTAAAGATATCTCGAAATTTGTTTTCTTTAGTTATCTCGAAAATACGCAGGGTGAACCCTATTTTTTAAGTAAAATTCATGATTCGAAGGCCAATATACGTAGGAACGTAGAAAAATACGTAGATGGTCTTAACTCCAGTTCAGGGTACTTTGTTTTTTTTTTTGTGGACCTGTGTAATCATTTACCATCGAAATTCTAAAAATTTCCGCTTGCAGTCAAAAGCCGGAACATGGCACTCACGCTCTTGAAATAAAAAAAAAAAGGAAATGTATAAGAGAGAAAGAAATATTCGGTCGTTGAATCGATTAACTCGCTACAAAACTCAATAAATCTGACTGTTACAAATAAAAAAAAAAGAATCCGCGTCGATGGCTTTCCGTCGTCAGTGCGATATAACGCATAATTGCTGACTCGTCCTAGCGAATCTGGGCAAAAAGCAAAATAGATAAAAAAAAAATAAAAAAGAGGGAGAGAAAGAGAGATGCGAACTACGCGATCGTCCTCCTTTTTTGTGCAGCGCGAGCTAAAAGTGCCCGCGTCACCAGGCCGCCACCACCACCAGACAGAGAGGGAAAAAGAGAGTGAGTACGTTAGCCCAGAATCGACGAGAAATCACGAGTAATCTTTTTAAGTGCACCTCGTCATGCCCACAAAAGAAAGTCGGTATGTGCGCGGCTAGTAGTTGTATATGTAATGTACATATACCGCGAGGCCAATGCAATTGGACCATTAATCATCCGATAAATGGGTCTACACCCCCGTCCCAACTCCCCGAGTACTGCGCGAGCGCTTTTTCCCTTTCCTGCACCCCCATAGATATTCTCGTTTGATTCTGAAGCGCAACTTTGTTCACCCGACTCGACTGTGACTTGGCGAAATTCACTCATTTTTCGCTTCTGTCTCAATATAAATAATGTTGTTATATACATCAGCGACTGGGGGAAGGTCGGGAAAAAAGAAAAGTTTTCGGGCAGGTTAAATAAATAGGAAGAAACCTTGTTTCGAGGAAGAAATTAGTTTGTTGCGCGTGTATAGCCACTCATTAATTTCCGTCCGATTTGCAAAACGAATTGCAAAAAAAATAGTCTTTCTTATAAGCACAATTTATATTTGTTAACATTAATCATTACATTTTGGTTCCCGACAAAGTTATACACGGAAATTTATATTTTATTGCAATGTACTAAATTGAGAAAAATTGATATTCAATCTAAAAGTAGTATAAGTATTTATTGCGAACGAAAATATTGAATTAGTAACTAATAAATTATGAAATTTTCAACAAAAAAAAACTTTTTCTTGCTGCAGTCAAGATAAATTTTTGGTATCGCATAGAGGAATTTTCAGTAGATACAGTTGAATTCAATCAGACCATAAATCGTCGACCTCGAGAAAGGAGACAACTTATAATCCATTTCGAAAGGGGGACAGTTTGCTA
>UELV01176682.1:0-22500 GCA_900490015.1 Megastigmus stigmatizans | reverse complement strand
GGAAAGTAGAGCATTAGCGTATTATGTCGAGGGAAGCGCGCGCGACTACGTGTAATGTCCTTCCGTTTGTCGGAATCGCTCCCTCCTATACGAATGAAAATCAATTTTCATTTTTTATCCCTTTTATCTAGCGTCTTTCTATGCCTCTGCTCCACGATACTCTATAGCCTCGTTACTCTAAGGTCCGTCGTTACAATCGAATCCATAACAATTGGTACAATGCATTTGTGCGATTAAAGCCATTCAATGTTATTACAATCAATTGCTTTTGAAAATTCTTCCACGTTGTTTTAACTTAAATTTCAACTTCAGAATAATTATATAAATTTTTCAAAATGAGATTTGTATTTCCTTTCCATTGAAAGATTCATATAGGTAGAAATTAAATATAGAATTTTATGAACACATTAAGTGTTAAAGACATTAGATTGGATCGGCATTAAATATATATATTCCTTATATAAAACTCGATATTTGTCCCTCCTTATCTGAATCTTTCAATGCAATAGAAAATGCAAATATCATTTTCAAAATAGCAAACCTCTATCTCTCTCTCTCTCTCTCCCTATCAACCCAATGTTCAAACTCCCGCTTTGTCTCACACACATATACACACACAATCTGCTTCAATCAATCTCTCGTTCTCTCTCCCTCTCTCTCTCCCTCTATCCTCTCGTCCTCATGATCGCGGGTCGATTTGTGCGATCGGCAGCGGCCGTTGCTGCTCTTCATCGCTTCCGCGCTCGGTCCCTGCGCTCGTGCAGTCGGATAGGTGATCGCATATTCGCGATTCTATTCACTAAGCCACCGCTCCTCTCTCTTTCTCTCTCTCTCTCTCTCTCTCTCTCTCTGTCTGATTACTCATGAAGCCGGAATCCGAGTAGCCCATTCATTGCGATTGGAGTGTCTTGAATGAATTCTCGTGCGCCGCGAGACCGAGGAATTAAGGAAATCTGTGAATCGTTGATGCGATCGGGGCTTAATCGAGAATGAAATTATTGATTGATAAAGACGACTCGCTTACGGAGACTCGTAGCCGCGTTTACATTATTGTTATTGAAGATTGATTCATCTATAATGTTTTTCGGACTCGGTATAATTTAAATGTTGCCCGTCATTTTGACAGATTGATGTGTGCTAAATGTTTCAATCGATCAACATTCCTTTAAATGAAAATTAAGTTATAAATGAATTCTCACGAGAGTTGTTTAAATTGCATTCTGTTCGATCGTCCGCCTATAAACAATAAGTTCTCGATAATTAAACGTAGCGATCGCCAGCGCAAAAAACACGGAACGATCTGCTGCGATCGCAGCACAAGAAATACTAATAAGCGTGTGTTTATTTTGCGCGCGAGGATAGGTACAATCGAACTCCGTTTCCCAAGTGAAAAATCTCGAGATGGCAGATTACAACCGAGAGCCATTATTTTCTTTACGATACGAGCAAATCCAATTCTCCTTGAATTTTTTCTCTCCATCTTCCCCTTCCCTCCCTCGCAATCTCTATTCACGATAGATATATATATTTATAGGAGAAGTGACGGGCTTCGGTATACACACTTCGGAGTCACGGTGCCGGATCGTAAATAAATTTTACGAACTCGCGCTCCAATAAATCCCTAAGTCTTAATAATTGCGTCATTAAAGAGGCGAAGGACGCAAAGGGAGCGTAAAGCTGAGGACCTCATGGGCACGTCCTTTCTCTCGAGCTCTCTGGCATTTTTTTCCCCCTCCTCTAAATGCCTTTACTCAATTTGTCTCTAACGGTCAATCCACACGCGTGTTTTTATATGCGCGACCTACGCCCCGATCCACACACACACACTTACGGATATACAAAGGCAAGAGGGCGAGAGTAATATATTTATATGAACACTTAAGGGATCGAATGGAAACCAATACGGCGTTCAGTCTCCCCCCCCCGGTCCACGTTTGCTGGCTTGGCTTTTATACGACGTCCATCACAGTCTAGGGTCTACCCTTGGCAGTTTCGTAACGTATAGCACACGGTAAATGCCGATGTATAAAGGACTGGTCTCTGCATACGCGTATGTACACAGGCCAAATGGCGATAGTTCGATTTTCTCGTAAAACTCGCGCGTTGAGGGTGGACGAATATATATTATACAAACCCGATGCGCGCGATGTTAGGAGAAGCTTTTTATCTGCTTGATATCGTTGCATTAAAAACTACTTTTTTCATATAAAATTTATTTAAAAAGTGAATGTTCAATTAATAATTGTCGTTCTGTAAGTATTTTTCAAAAGTATACCAATTGTTCTAAGGAATTAATCTATGGGGAATCGCGTCATAACACTCTCAAAGAAAATTATTTTTTTTCCAAAACCACGTTTATTATTTAACGATAACAAATTATCATCTGTGAAATAAATCACCGTAAATGAAATGCAGCAGCATCGAATTTTCACCGTGTCGGCTTTACTTTTCCCTCTGATACTTTTACTGATTAAGCGTCGACGTCTTCTCCTTCTCTCTCACGCGACTATAGCGATGACGTTAAGAGAAGCAAATAAGCGAAAAAAGTATCCTGCAAACGAAGAAGCTATATAAGGGGCAAAAAGTATGAGAAAGTTCGATCGGAATAAATCAGGATTAGGCACGGTCCCAAACAATGAGTTTTCCGCGCGCTGCTGCTGCTGCTGCTGCTCCAGCGAGGAACGAGGCCTCAAATTTCATGGGGGATGACTTTGTGATTGGCGAGGCAATTTGACTGCCGGTCGCGCGCGCGCGCCTCTTGGTATATATATATATACATATACATAAGTGCGCTATACGAGGCGATCGCTTATCGAGCGCCGAGCTACGGAAGAAGCTTCTCTCCGACCCATCGTATTATGCACCTCCTTTCTTGACCTTATTTCCTCGTAACAGAGCCGAGGAAATTCGCGGGAGCGATTCATTGCGCCGGTGGACGTCGGCGCCGTCGCCGTCGCCGCTGCGCATCCACGTCGGAGACGCGATTTTAATTCCATAGTCACTGCGCGAAATGAGTTTCTCTGTTCCGTTTTATTTTATTTTTTTTTTCCAAAGCAAAATAAGTACGTCAGCTGCACGGTATAAATAAGTTTGTGGGAAAGAGCAGCGGCTCTGTTGATTCTGGATTGTGTATTTGCTTTTATTGATTTCAATCGCTCTTGTTAAAAGGATTTCGCAAGGCCGAATAAGTCGAGCCGTTCGATACCGAGAATCCACGGTGAATTTACTTCTCATTTGCACGAGTTATTACAAAGCTGTTACCTATAATATACTTTCATCCTCGTGTTATACAAAATTTTATAGTTTTAAAAACTGTATATTAATGTCTACTGTAACGAAAAATATTCTTTTATATCATACACGGTTATAATACTGAAAAAGACATTTTCGGCTTGTAATAATTTTACAGAACTGCATCAATACTAAAAATTAATCTAGAAAAACGAGCGGTAGTAAAAGCGCAATTCGCAGTGGGAAATAAAAGCACTGTACACATACAACAGTTAGACAAAGATTGAAACAAACGCGTGGTGGCCGAGTCGCAACAACGATCACTAAATCAATAATCCCTGGGAGCTCCGCGGTCGAGCTACTGCCGCGGCTCTATACCAAATCTCAGAACTCCTCATCGACACTAATCTCCCTTCGATATATTCGGTGTAATACTATAACGGGAGTTAGGTGGCACGCGTATGGGAAATGATGTCGTACAAACCGGGAAGAGGCGACAGACGCGACGACGTCGGCGCGGCCGCATGTATTAAGTCTCGCCTGGCAAAGCAAACTGGCTTCGAGGTGTCTGCTCCTTTAATCTCGGTAAATCACAGTAACTGATTTTATAATCGTTATTAAAGCCCGGTTTTGTCTGTCTCTCGCCGCCGAGCGTTCCAACTTATAAGAGCTGCAGAGGTGCACAAGCCGAAAGTGGTTCTTACGAGCTGCTGCTACTACTGCCGGTCGCTGGAAAGCTAGGCGTTAAAGTATATGGGTCTGCGCGGGGTATTAAGCGCGTTGTGTATCAAGGCCAGAATGCGTTGCGCCCCACACGGCCGAAACACTTGCCCCCGAGTATAGTTGAGCCAGCTTTCGGTCCTTTTAAAAGAAAACTTAAGCTGATTATTTTATTTATGTCGGCTGTTTCGGACTTCCCGACGGTCGAGGAATTGTTGGTTAAACAGATTTAAGATTCTGGGAAATACTGTGTAAAGACTGCAATATTCTTCTTTATACGGAGTGATGAGCCTTTAATTGAGTAATATAGACATTGTAATAGTAGTACAGTGCCCGTTAGCTTTTAAAATAAATCTATTAATAAACTGGAAATAAAGGGCTTGTATAACGTTTGCGTGTACAGATATTATTAACTATATGAAAATGAAGATATTTATTATAGTGTGGGAAAATAAATAATTAGAAAGTATTTACCTCTATAAAATGTGTTATTGGTCGTATAATCGCAATCACTTAAGAAACTAACTTCAACATCATCGTCAAACATTGTAGATTTTCTTTTCGAGTTTAATATACAAATATATATGTATATATATGCATTGAAGACTAGTCAATCATTAGATTTTTCCTAGGCCATCGACTGAGTATTCTCGAATTCATTAAAGGGTACTCGTAATAGAACAGCAGAGGAGTATCCATAATATCTCTGATTATCGCTGCGAAGCAGGCAATCCTATCATCCACCCTCATTAAACCATAAAATCAAACCTCTCGTAAAGCAAAGCTATCGTAGTTACAGTGCTAACTTCTCTAGCCTGTCTCTCCCTCTCTCTCTCTCTCTCTCTCTCTCTCTCACGCACGTACACACACGCGCATTGAAATACACACAAGCCAAAAATCTCTTTCTCTGTATGACTGCAGTATATACGCGCGCATATATATACATATACGCGGGACAGTATAGCACACGCAGATGTGTATTAATGACCGTCGAGTTTAAAATACTCCTCTTTCTGCTCTCGCGCCCTCATATATACGCGTATATACACGTTGCTCTGACTACGTATGTGTGTGTATGTACGTGTTGTATGCGAGAGAGCTCGCGGGACTTTTGTCCGTCCGGAGCAATAAATCGACGCGTGCGCGCCACGCGCCATAAATCAGGGGCCATTTTTGGCAGAACTTTTGACAAGGCAATTGGGAATTGTTTGGTAAACGACGCCGCGCCCGGAAAAAGAGAGGGAGAGAGAGAGAGAACCAAGTACAAAGTTCACGAACCGAGCCAGAGCCGCGTTTTTTTTTATTTTTTATTTTTTTTTTCATGACTCGCGACCGAAAAAAAGAAAGTATTACGCACTGGCGTCGCGCGTTCGCGGAAGTGTTCATATGCGTGTATCGCGGCTCTTTCTTTTTTTTGTTGTGTGCGAGTATTTATTTGCAGGACGGATCGATGATCGAAATAGAAAATAATTTGTTAGCGCCGGGCTGCGGCGCGACACTTCTTCTTTTTTTTTTTTTATTATCCGGGTCACGGGGAGAATCGTTGGGTTTGATTTTTTTTTGCGTGCGCGCTATGGGGAGGGTAGCTGGTTTACGCGAGACGGCCGCTAGGATATTCAATTTCATTGGTATTTTTTTCTCTCGTTTATTTTCTTTTTAGTGGAGGAGTGCGTGAAATACTGCGCAGTGATTGTCATTGATGGGTATACTTTGAGCTATATATGTGTTTACTGAAAAAGAAGAGGGGAAAAAAATCAAATGGATATATCGAAGTTACGATCGGCCATTTGCGGAATATTTTTCGCGCACGGTATATAATACCGATAAATTTTTAGTTACAATGTTGATATTCAATTTTATTCAATGAAATAACAATGAAGCTGCGAGTTAATAGACAATAAAAATAATATCCCAATACAAATCAAGGTTATTAGTCAAAAATATGACTTCACACTCTATAATAGTGAAAGAGTACCTTTATTATATCGAATTTATGCCCATCTTTCTAAACAAAAGTACAATTTTGATTAAATAAAGAATGATTTCTTTTACTCTTATAAGAAAAGATATTCCTAAGATAACCCAGATCATTTCTGCTCTAATCCAAGTTTAAACATAAAAAAAGAAATCGATTCCGAATCGCGAACGTCACAAAAAAAAAGTGATAGCGCCAACAAAGATACCGCAAATCGTGCCTCTCGCGAAACAGAACTCGTCCGCAAAGAGTCAGCGTCGTATCAGCATTTTATCACCAGCGCAACATTCCGTCAACGGAACCACCTACGCCTAACGAACATCAGTATATATACCTCACATTTTCGTACAGAGCACGAAGCGAAAGCGTTACACGCCGAGACGGTGTATATACACCGCGTGAGGAGGAGGAGGGAAGACGAGACACAGTAAAAGGTGACGAGCCAAGAAAGAGAGAGAGAGAGAAGAAGCGCGGCAAAGGCTTTGCAGCTATATACGCGACGACGCGTAGCACGCGCCAGGCAGTAAAAGCTGTGCAGAGAAAGAGAGTATAGAGAGAGAGAGAGAGAGAGAGAGGCAGAGGCCAGGAAAAGGAAAGGCGCGAAGGAGTTGGCTGCTGGATGTTGGGAGAGCGCGAAGGCAAAAACGACGGGGGAAAGGTTCCCTTTCAATCGAGACTGCGCCTTTCAATCTAAATGATGCCGCTTACCGGAGCACACAGCAATTTACGCTACTTTGTATGCTGCGCGGATTGGGATCTGGTGTACAGCAGTGATCGCACGGCTCGTTAGACAATTGCCCTGCGTGGAGGAATTTCGTGTGAGGAAAAACATTATAGCTTGATTTTTATGGGAACAGCGGATACTGAAGTTACGATCTATAACTTATAGCTGTGTTATTTCTAATGCTATTTAGTCACCTTTGTTTTTTTGTTTCATTTCAATTTATTGGCACGTCTCGAGAATGTTGTGAGTACATAGTTAAATCGCCAAAATCAAGATTAAATTGAACGATCGTTTTGATTAAATATGTAATGCTGGAGAACCGATAATGAATAATTGCGCTCTTTTGGTACATGCATTGGTGATAAATAATTGACAGGTGATTATTCACGTGGCAATTACAATAGGTGAGAAATATATATATATCGAAAATTTCGCCACCTCGCAGGAAGACAATTCATTCGTTTAAGCTCTATAACGTACGGTGACAAACATTTATGCTCGATCAGATTAATCTTCTAATAAATGTTGGGTTCAAATTCAAACGGAAATCCCTATATCGATCATCATTAAAAATAAATTGGAGAACAGATAACCGGATCTTCGATGAAGAAACAACGATCCGAAGAGATGATGCTGTAAAAAGACGTGTTCAGGCGCCTATATAGACACGCACGAGATGATCGCGCCAATGAAAAATGAAAGAAGAAGGATAAGATAGTAGTGATCGACACTAGTAGGAAAGGAGGATATACATTTGGGTAAGCGCCAATTTCGTCGAGAGTAGCAGCAGTAGCAGCAGCAGCCGACCTCGGGGGTCTGTCACTTGGCGCCGCCGAGAGTTGCGACGACCAAAAGTTACTTACTCTCTCTCTCTCCCCCTCTCTCTCGTCCTACCCACTCTCTCCACAGTTATCCAAGACTATAAATAAACGCAAAACGTCTGACTAAGTGTCTGCTATGCCGCGGTAAAGTCGTCCCTCGCGTAAGGCTGACCAATAAGTCGCTTCTTTCGCGGCTCTCGTGTGCTAGTGGGAGAGAGAGAGAAAGAGAGAGAGGAGTCACTGAGCTCGAGTTCGACTGCGCGTCTGAACCTCCGCGCGGTGGTTCCCGGAAATGTTCGTCTCTTGATGCGAATGGAGAGAAGAGACGGAGGGAGTTGCGAGTGAGGAAAAACGCCTTTGTCTGCTGAAACTACTGGATTTCGTTATTGTCTGGGTCGTTTTGTACAGAAAAGTGGTTTACCAGAAAAGTTGAATCAAGTTTTGCTCTTATTATAGCTTTATATAGGAATGCACTTGCATGGAACTTCTTTTATTCGCGTCTCGGTGTGAAACATCTTTTTTCTATCTCCTATATTATACAAGCCATAAAGTTACAATTTATTTTATCGATGGGATTGTGGGGAAAAGTGCAGTTTTAACGTTTCATTTACTCGAGCAATTCATGGCCGAACAACAATATACTCATGTGATAATTGATATAATCTCAATCAATAGTAATTTCTTGCCTTCCTTGCCTACTAACACAGACTTTTCTTATCAATGCAATATTTTCCAGCATCATTTGTACAATAAACTGAGGGCCAACAGCGATTCCCAACAATTCGCCAAACAACATGCAAAAAGATGTGGAACATATAACGCAAAAATTAAAAAAAAAAAAAAAAAAAAAAACAAGTGTCGTGCAACGATGTCAGTCGATGCATCGACATATATGAGATTTTCACGAGTAACTGCACTCGTGCGCGGCCCAGCCGACCGCGAATTTAAATATCCCTGCATATTGAAGGGAAGAGCGGGGTATCGAGCTCTCGTCGCGCGGGGGCTTAGCGTCGCGCGCGAGTTTCACGGCGAATGAACTGGCGTGAAATGTCGAGGGAGCCGAGGCGTGCAGTGACAAGAAACGGGCCGAACGCCCATTCGTCTCTCTCGGTCGCGACTCGACCTGGCATTGATAGAGCGTCGAGGTTGACTTTGGCCGACTCCTTCGTCTCTCTCTCTCTCTCTCTCTCTCTCTCTCTCTCTCGCTCGGATATCCTCTCTGGCTCGCGTGCGCGCAGGCGAGCGATCGGAGCCGCGACGCGCGTTACAAACTATTGAAAACAGAGGGGAAGAGAGTCGAGGAGAAAAAAGGGGCGAGAGCTCCCATGAGAGAAAGAGAGAGAGAGAGAGATAGAGAAAGTGGGATGTAGAAGCGAAACTGCGGGGCTGAATCCGAGGTACGCGCAGATGAATCTGACAAGCTGTTGGACGTTGTGTATTGTCGGATGTGAGATTAGTCGCGAAGCGAATCTAGAAACGTAGTATCTGAGAATCGTCAAAAATGAAAAACTACGAAATAGAAAAGATTATTCTTTATTTAGATTTTCAAGTACTCTATAATATTCTGAATTTTGTATAGTCTTTTGACCTAATCGTAAACAGTTAGCCTATTACATTACATAACCCATCAGATTTGGACATTTATTATCGTCCATTTACCGTTTAAGCCATACCGTCTGTCATTGTCCGCTTCACCGAAGCAGCACGTTAAACTACACCTTATTCAAATTGATCTGAGATACAGCCGGTAGGGTAAACAAATTTCACGACTCATTGACCATCGATGAGCGATTAAATTTTCAATCAAAGCAATTCTTTCCGTGATCGCCCTTCCGTTACAATTCACGCTCGCGTTACTCCACGACATTACACCCACTGTACCCCAAATTCCACCAGATTACGAATATTAATACAATTCACTCACAAGGTCTAGTAGCTCTGAATAAACAATCGATGGTATAAGAACCACTTGAATAAGTATAAAAAAGTGCCTCTCGACACCGGGGGGTGGAGGGTGAGAGAAAATCCCGAATTCAAGTTCGTTCCATCACCACACGAATGTTTCTAAGCGACGACGCCGCGGCAGGCCAAGTGATTAATGAAGTGGCGCGCGAGAAAGGGAGCCGCGCGTTATCGTTTCGTCGTATTAAAGCGACGGCTGGAGCTGAGAAAAAAAAAGCGAATGAAAAGGCGAAGAAAGAGAAGGAGAGAGAAAGTAAGAGAGACGAAGCATTGGAGAGAAGCCGAAAGAAGCGACGCACTAGAGGTGAGTCTTCTTCTTTCTCGCGAGAGAGAGAGAGAGAGAGTCCATATATCCGGGGCTTTTCGCACGCGCGCGCGAGAGGAGAGGACACTCCTTGTACATGTTTTATTATACGCGCTATGAAATATTGCCAAGCGATGAAATAAGCTGAAATCTACTCGTTAACACCTCAGGGCGCGACGATGACGACGACGACGACGACGACGACGAGGACGAGGACTCTCGCAATTTATTATTATCTCTCGTTAGCTACTTCGAGAATATCGAATTTCTCCATTTGTTTTGCTGCGAGGTAAGTTGCGACTAAAGATCAATGTCGTTTAAAATATAAATGCGGTTAGTACGGATATCGGATTCGTTAAACATATTTATCAGCGTCAAGCGGACTGTATAATATATATACATTTTGGGCACGTAAGGTATATCGTGTATAAATCGAACCACTCGCACTTATAATACAATGGCGATTACGTGCTCAAAATCGTTACAGTGATTACCTGCCAATGAGTATACCAAAAAGCTGCGGGATATGATTATTAATTTAAGAATTAATGATGAATAAATGATGGCGTACAAGGTTACACTTGTTAATCGATTCAGCAATTAGCCGTCGTGCGGCTTTTATTACAGAACTCAATTAAAATGCAGAATCAAACATAGATTAATAAACACATCTCATTGGAAGTTGGCTAAATATTGAATAATTCAGCTTCTTTATAGCTAACGACAACGCGCAAGCATTTAAAAACTCCCATCGACTAAACCTATACAAAAGCAAAAAAACCCTATACATCCGCTAAACAATTCGCATTAGAAGAAGCTCAACGCTGGCGCAACTTTCTCCCAGCGCCCCCTTTTTCTTTTCTCTTCGCAGCGCATAAGCCAAGAAGTTTCCTGCGAGCGGCCGCGGGGAAGGAGAAAAGTTATCATGCAAAAGAGCGAAAAGATCGCGCGCGGACGCTGCTACTCCCTGTTTTCTCTCCTCTTCCGTTTGTCTGGTGTGTATGGTATAGCTCTTGGAGAGCAGCGAAGAGTAGCGCCCGTATATATATATAAGGGAGAGAGAGATATGCTCGTGTGCGAGTCTCGAGACGCGAGAATCGCAAGCTAATCTCGGCCGCACTCGTAATTTATGCACGCAATTAGGCGGCTGCAGCGAGGCCTCTAAATTAATTGGGAAGATGGTAGTAAAAGTTAATTTGGTAGGTAGCCAGAGAGAGAGAGAGAGTGAGGAGAGGGGAGGGGGAGAAAGAGAGGCGCGCGTCGTTTGGCTCAGGTGGCGCAGGCGAGAGCCCCGAGAACTCGAGAGAGTAGCTCGAGGCTGCAGTCGCTGCGGCCCTGTACCCCGAGCCTCCTTTCTTCTTCTTCGATGGAAACTTAATAGCCCATAGGATTTACGCATCGGTTAAAGAGATGAGGAAACAGTTGCAATTTCGTGCTCTCTATGATATGTATACAGGTAAAAAGACAATAGTCGTCGCATAAATCGAACATGCCGAGCTTTACCGCGACTCGCAACATCTACTGTATAGGGGACACAGATTCACCTCCCGCAGAGTCATCCTCGATACACGCACACACATAATTCAGGTTGGCGCATCAGCAGGTCTCTTGGATCTCGATTGAAGACATATCCACGCGCGATGTATATATGTATGCACACGCGTGAGGCTGTAAGAGAGTAGAGCAGAGGAGCACAGTGTATATACAGTCGAGTAGACGAGATGCGCATAACGGTGTATAAACGACGTTTACCTCGGAACTTCCTGACGTTTATAATACCTCGAGTGCTGCTGCCGCTGCTTCTCTCTGGCTCCCTTATACCCCTTGTATATACCTCTTTCTCTCGTCTCCCGCCCCCTCCTCCCCTCCCAGTTCAGTAAACGCGATGGCATGTAAACAGACACAAGTCAAACAAGCCGCTCTTTACCCAGCTCCTATACACCCTGCATACTCACGCACACACAGGCGCACACACACACACAGTCTTATATAATTCCTGCTAGAGCGAGTGATCCTCTATACAGCTCCAGAGCTGACGTCGGCTCCTGTTATACCGGTGCATTTCGAGGGGACGAGGGGGGAATGGTTGGTCGTCCACGCTGTACAGCGGCACAACTGCGCACATGCGGTATATACGAAGCTTATATATATAGGAGAGGCGAATACCTGCGGGATCCTCGCGGGAATGCGGCCAGCAGTGCCGACATGATGCAGCGCGAGCGGGGGAGATAGAGAGCAACTTTGTTTACGCGCCAATTCGGCAAATTACTCAGCTCGACTACTCTCCTCGAGACTCGCTGTATAGCCATACGCTCCGACGGTGGTATCCTCTCTTGACTCCTCCTCGTCGACCAGTCGAGTCTCTATACCTGCACAGGGATCTTTCCTTGCTGCTGCTGCTGCTTCTGTGTTTCGATTAACTCTCGCCTCTACGCCATGTACTTGCTGTACCCAAGTACCAAAAGAGATCTTTTGTAGGACACTTGTGGAGCTGCTGGAACTGCCTGTTCTCCGCGGGAATAATCTGGGGGAAAGGATGCACCTCTCGGTATAAGACGAGCTGCGTTGCGTGGCACACGCGGTGCGAAAATTAAAGTGGCTTTCAAACTACGCGTCCAACGAATATATTTTCCAGCAGTGTGTATACATGTTATAGGTATATAGTTTCAGTGAGTTTTGATAATATTCCGAGATTTCAGAATATAATGGTCAGCATGAAAAACTTTTTGATTAAATAAAATTGCTAATCTATCAGCTCGTACGTTTCGTGATTATTATTATTCAAACTAAGCAAATATATGAAAGGAGTATTATCTGCATCTGCGTGCATTAATTCCAGTTTGCAATTCGTTGTACTGCCTGACAAACCTCAAAGGTTAACAAACTTTGTTGCGCGCTTACAACAAACTTTCTATTGGATGTATAATGTGTATATATATATATATACGAACTGCTGCTGTATACGTCTGTTTGCGAAAATTTTCCAGCACACTAATGACTAATAACTATATACGCATACGTTCATCCTCGTTCTCTGCAAGTAGAACTTTCGATTTACAAATTCCTTTTTATTTGTACATATATACTCGCTCGCATGCTTTTGGATATACCGCACGCCAGTCTTCTAAAACATCATAGATTCAAGCTTGGATATAAAAGTGATGTCATATCTAGGTATAATGCAAAGTTAACGTTCCTCCCGTTTATCAAGTCATTTATGTCCGATATTCCACCCCCGAGGCAAACCGTTACGGTTACAATGTCATAATCCCTAGAAACGGGGCATTTCTATGCGAATACATTGAATGTATATTAAAGAGTATCTCGGGGGTAGTACTCGGTGTAATAACTATCACCGGAGCATCGCGCGCTTCATATCGCTTTACTCGCGGCTCTTGCATTTTTCATTGAAATGCGAATTTGATGGACGTGTGGGCCATGATCGTTTATCTCTCGCGAGTTCACTTGGCCGATACATATTTTTCGTTCAGTCTACCTCCCCCGTTTGCTCTCTCTCTCTCTTTCTCTCTCTATCGGCGATAGGAAGGAAGCCGGATGCGTTACGTTGTAGATCAATTCCTCCCCTGGGCTCTCTCCTGGCGCGGTACTTCACCATTTGCAACGCAGTTTACATTTTCGAAAGCGGAGGTCGCCGCTCGCTTTTCAGCCTGGAAACTACTCGCGCTCTTCCTCTCTCGTTTGCGTTTGTTAAATTTGTAAATACCGGTCACTTCGCGCGTACTCGAGGGCTTTTTATATATAGGATCCATAAATTTGCTTCTGTCGGACACTTTTTAAGCTCGCACTGTTTGATTTGCCAGTAACAATGCGGTCATCATCCTTAAAAATAATGGCCCAACAACAATGAAGAAATTTTATAATAATCCGCCGTACTAATGGCCGCATTTTCAACAATTAAAGCACAACCCACGTTATTGAGCTACTTATTATCTGTCGCAATGCCGAAGACGCGAAAAAAAAAGGAGGGAAGAAAAATAATAAAGTCCTCCAGATTTTTCAGGTCAGGCGCGCAGCATACGCGTATAAGGTCGCGCGTGTACGCTCCGTAGCTCCTTTACTGCTTCTAGATTCTGCTGTGGCGAGAGAGAGAGAGAGAAAGAGAGAGAGAGAGAGAGAGAGAGAGAAGACAGGTGTAACCAGAATGAGATACGAGGTGAGATCACGCCTCCGTGAGTCAGATGGCCGAAACGTGATTGCGAGTCTCTCTCTCTCTCTCTCTTTCGCTCGTACTTGGGAATTTCCCCCTGGGCAATTTCAGGAGGGTTAGAAATTCTTCTGTCGTCGGGGGGCGAACACCGCGAATTAACGATATATTCCCCGTTCGGCCAGCAAGAATTTTCATCCGCCAAAAATCGCTCCTATAATTTATTTAATTATCCGCATACCCGTGCTGTACCCCAATGCGAAACTGATTCATTAAAAACGACTATATTGAAGTATAAGATACGGCCAAAAAGCGGTCGCAGTTGAATTTTAACGTAGTTGTGCTTGATAATTGTCTTTTTTGCGTGCAATAAAAGAATTGATTGATTGTAGAGTAATTCATAATTGTTTTGGATCTTATACCGATACTGCGATTTGCCCCGAGTTTCATGTTATTATACATACATTTGATAATTTTAAAATACACAATCCAAATCTCGGATAGAAGTAAAATTCGCGATGGATATTTAGATACGCATTTAGTCATTATATCCTAAAATAGGTTACAAGAAACTACTGTAAATTTGTTTATGAACTAGGGATGTTTTCCTTAGTGGCTCTTTTGATCTCTGCGTTTCTTCTTAATGTATCTAACTATGATAATATCCGCCAAGTTTATCTCCAACCAATTATCCATTATAATCATCCGGTAAAGGTTATTAGAAAAAAAAAAATTTCGCATTCACAGCAGAAATAAAATGCTGAATGAGCAAATTTTCCGGCTTCATCATCAGAATTATATCCCCTGCTGGTTATAAGTGCCATCTAACGACTAAGAAAACCATTTTTTTTTTAAAAAAAAAGAACAAACTTCGAAGAAAAGTAGATGGGAGATTATCAATAGTTCTCGAAATCTCGATACAAATATGTACAGTTTGAAAAATATCGAAAAATTAATTTTTCAGAATAGGCACCGAATTCGTCAGTCAACCAAGCGATTTTTCAATTTCACAAGCCGCACACAAATAGAATGCAACGTTAATCAATATATATGCGCTTGCCACGAACTTTGTGCAATAACGCATGCCAGGCAAGCCCTCGGTGCTCGTATAATATAACAGTATCCGAATTCACCGCACAGCATCTATATATATATATATACATATATTTATAGTCATGGGCAAAGTGGAGCACGTAGAGCGTCAATGTCAAAACAAAGAAAATCCGCACTCTCTACCTCAAAGGCCAGCCTCAAAGGCATACGTATAATTATCCAACTGCGGGATGGTCCGCACCGCAAAGCTGATCACTTTAATGCTCATCCTGCGGCTCAAATCCTGGCGCCTGCTGGTGAATCGCGCCCCGCGGTTTGGCCCCCGCGCAGAGCTAAGTTGGCCGCTGCTTCTGATGCGGCGCGATGAAAAATTCCGCGGATTAAAATATCGGAGCTGCTGCGGCCGGCGAAGGGATGAGCTCAAGAAAGCCCAACCAAGAGAGAGAAAGAGCGAGATGTTGGCGGTGGTGGAGGTAATGTATACATATAGCCATCGAGTGGGTGGGAAGTCGGTGGAGTAGTATAAGCGCGGGAGGACAGCGGACTAGCGCGAAAACCTGCTGGCGCGAGGAAGCGAGATAAACTACCGTCCTACAACTTGGTACTGGTTTTATCCTGCGGGGTCTCGAGGCTCTGACGGACCAGAAGGAGCGAGAGGGAAGACCGGGAGAAGGAGGAGGAGGACCAAGTTGGCGCCGCGGGCTCGCCTCGACGACGCGCAACTCTCTTCGCCGCCGTTACTGCCGCTGCTGCAGCCGCCGCTGGGAAGTTTAATTTATTACCTCGATCCTCTCGGCCGGAATAGCGGAAATCAAAAGGGGAAAAAGTCGCGTGCGAGCTGCACGAGACTTTTTCCCCACGTTTTTTTTTGGAAATAACGTGCGCGGCTATATAGAGAGGGAAAAAGAAATGAGAGAGAGAGAGAGAGCGGCGAGCTTCTGCCGCAGTTCTGCACATAACCTAGCGCGAGGAAAAGTCGATTTTCCTCGAGTCCGGAGAGGGGCTGAAGAGGCGGGAAACCGAGTATATATATCGAGAGTGTTCTGGAGAATCGCGCATTGCAAGAGTGAGAGAGAGAGAGAGAGAGAGAGAGAGAGAGAGAGAGAGAGCTAATTCAAAGGACCTTTATGCCGAGTATAATTGAATTTAGAGCGGAAGAGAAGGCAAAACTTTTTTCCGCACGCACGGCTAATTCCCCCTTCTTCTATCCCTCTCTCTCTCTCTCTCTCTCTCTTTCTCTCTCGTGTGTGTGTCTCCCTCTTACAGTTACTTAGAGTTCATGAATTTTAAACAGCTGGTATATGGACGCGTAATCACAAATTTATTTTTCCAACTAATTTTTGCCGCTGTATCCTCTATCGTTCGTTGATTTTGCATTGTGTCCTGTGCTTTAATGGCTCGCTCTACAGATTACTATTCATGACATGTATAGCGGTTTTTAAATCTTCGATGACTGGACCCATTTGCGCGGTTTCTTTCGGCGATCACAATAGTCCCGAGATTTCATCCGAGTGTCAAATAAAAAAATTATTACTGTAAATTGTTGCATTATTTAAAAGCCTGTAAGGGATGCAAGTAGATGCATTTGAAGTGAAACTAGAAAATAATAAATATCTCACAGTGCATTGAATGCCCCATATGGGCTGACGCATACAAATTTAATTTAGCCAAAGTTCTATTTTAACGATCGTTTTGTCAAAACAAATTTCAATGTAGTTGATCGGGCTTTGAGCAGTTTGTCGTAGAATTTACAATACCACCACTTCGTACAACTCGTTCTATCGATAATTAGACTTGTCAAATTTCACGATTTGTAATAATTTTGACAGGAAGGTGCAATTATGCCAAAAGCAGAAATATCTTCAAAGACCTTTTCTCCATCGAACAGTCACTGCTCTAACAAGTTGCCAAAGTAGAGAGAAAAAGGAGCGAAGCCAAGACCGCGCGAGATATAGCGGTTATATTTCATGCATTATTTATAAATGATTGGCTTTCAGATACATGCGCTCACACACACGCGCGCGCACGTGCTAACGAAGAGAGCAGAGAGTAGGTAAGTTCGACGAATCTGTAGATGTCATTTAACGAACTGATCACGCCCAACTCGTCGCTAAAACTTCTGACAGCGTATTTTCAATGGGCCGTTCGCATAAATTTTTCTCTCTATCCCTCTCATTCTCCTCTTCTCTCTCTCGTCTTTCCTCGATATCTCCCTCTGGCGAGGCTATATAGGTGGAGGTATATAGCGGTAGGTAAGTATAGGTAGGCGCCTCGCACGTCGCCGCGCGCGCGACATCGGCCAACTTTTTCCATTCCACGTAGGAAGGAAAGGAGCTGCGAGCGCGATTGAGCTTCTTTGAATAGTCGCCTCTTTCTGCACAAATAGCCTTGCCTTCTAGATTCGTCTCTCTTTCTCTCTCTTTTCTCGACAGTTTTTCTTCTCTCATTTCTATTTTAGCCATGTTCTCTACTCCACTCCTGTCCTTTTTCAATCTGCTGCTGCTGCTTCTCTTGCCATACTTCCGATTGAAGTATTCTGATATAGACGCTATACTTGGTAAAAAAAACCTTTCATCGTCACTTCTGTGTATAGTGTAAAATGGTAATTCGAGAATGTAGTTTGGCGCGATGGCGCCACGCTCCTCTATCAAAGGGTGCATTTAATATGGTAATTCGATATTTCGATCGAGTGCGGAGGGTATCGAAAATGATTCCCTTACATCGCGTGCCGCGAATCTGTCTTTGCTGCGATTATAAATACAATTATAGAGGTCTTTATAAATCAATATTTGTGAGCAAGAAACTTTTGATTTTGTAGTAATACTTATTTTTACATTTGTCTGAAAAATATTGGAAATATTCTGGAATTAATCAGAAAAAATAGCAATATTAATTAATAGTCGTGTGGAAATTGAATATTTAATTTATGATACAACAATGGAGTAGTCGAGATGGTTCATTTTTATTACATTGTTACCATTTCTGAGCTCAGAATTAATTAATAAATATTCTTTTAAATTTTAATTGAAAAAGTTCCATCTAACTTTGTAATAACTAATAAATTTTTCAGATAATTGTGTTGACACAGTAATAGACTAATTGATCTTTATCACAAAATAAAATATAGCAATAACCGAACCTTTCCAATTTAAAAATAAATTTACTGTGTTCGCCTTTATCTGCTCCTCCCGAAGCGTGTTCAATCTATATTCTATTCTAAAAGAATAATCTTCATCGTGGTCTAAATATACCAAGCGTAGATAATACGTCTGTGCGCGCCCGTGAACATTCGATTACAGCGTCTTTTTAGAAAATCATCGTATTACTGCTCTAATCCAATTCCTTGCGATAAATCGATTGGTAACCTGTGCAGATGCGAAATAGGCAGACTGAAATTCGATTTCAAAAGAAAGCTATGCAGCTACGACCCGTTAAATGTTTCTCTCGTTTTTCGTTCCGCAGCTAGAACCAACTTTTTATAAACTATAAGAGGACGATTTGAGGCAATTTTATATATGCACTCGAAACATTTAATTTTATTTCACCGAAACAGTCCATCATGAGCAAATTTCTAAACCAACATGTAATAGTATGCATTGAAAAAGTAATACTTAGCTTGCTTATGAATCATATAAAAATATAGCCACTCGATGCACATCTCACTTACGCGTTCGTTCACCCGCAATAATCTCTCATCTAACGGTAAGATCACGCAATGCACCGCCAATCGTGATCCGCGAAGAAAAGAAGAAAGGGGGAGGAGAGAAAGAAACAATGCAGAAAGAGAGAAGAACTTACGGCCGAAACGACTCGAAACTCGGGAAAGTTGTTAAGGGGTGTAACGCGAGAGTAACTGCGTCCCTCGGACCTCGTGCACTCCCTCACTCTCTTTCCCTCTCATCGACTTTGCCAAGCGGCAAAGTTTGACGAGCGGAGAGGTCCGACCTCTTTCCTCTAGCGAATCCTTCTAGCGTCCCCCTTGTGAAATCGGTGCGCTGATAAGACAGAGAGAGAGAGAGGGGGAGTCAAGCAAAGTCGCTTCAGAACTTTTTTCGTATTTTCGGGGTCTCCCGCGCTATACGACCGGACGGAATCACGGAATGTATCATGGACATCGCGATTTCTAATTGCCGCCCTCGCTATACTTTTAACCTCGATCCCCGGTAATGCCAACTCGCGTATACCGGGGAATCAACACCTGTTCCTTCGATTTTGTCGATGGCCGGCTGCCGCTGCTGCATGCATGCTTGCGCGACCGTGAATTTATTCGCATCGGTGCGCGTTTGAAATTGGATTTGGACGCACTGTTTTGTGAAATCATTATTTCTTTTACGATCTGGCTGTTGGCCTTCTTGGTCTTCTTTTCTTTTTTTTTCTCTTTCCCTCTTCAGCTGGCCCTTTTTTTTCTTCTTCTACCTCGCTGCTACCTGCAGTGCCGTTAGACGCACGATTTACACGGAGCTTTGGTTTTTGACTAATCGCGTGATGACTTATTGTCTTGAGGGGAGAACAGATTGAAAATTAAAATCCTTTTCTTAAATAGTATCCTATTGTATATATATATATATTTTTTTTCTATCATAAGGTTTATTGATGTTTGAGTACCGTTTAACTGTTTTATGATGTAGTTTCGTAACATAGATTTAAAAAAAAATGTTTTCAAAAATGTTTACATTATTTATTTAAAATTACAATTGGGATCTTACATGACTTTTTTTTTAATTTATATTTTGAAAGAACGTATAAAAAAATTTAGTCGTGTTTTTTCTTTTTCGGAAATAACAAAAATTGAAGAAGATATGGCCAATGGAAATTTGCAACATTACAATATATCTATATATATACATAAAAAATACAAACCTTAAACTTCTATAACTTTTTTTAACATAATATTTTTGTGAAAAAAGAAAAATATGTCTTAAGTTTTTTTACATAAGCTATAAAATATGAAAAATAATAAATATTATGCAAGATCCCAGTTACTATCACATTTGAAACAATAATTTAAAAAATTATTCAATTTTGCGAATCAACTTTAATAGTGTCAATTTTTTAATACTAATACAAATCCATAAATTTCATCAACTAAATCGCATCATTATTATAAATAGTAACCCTTCCAGTGCAGTGCTGCGAAACTTCGAAGTTTGGGGCTTTTTTCATGTTCATTCATGAACGACCTGGATGCACGGAAAAAATCTGAGCATTCGTATGCCTTCAAATTTAAAATTTTAAAACATTTTTATTTCAACTTTTAAAATAAAACTTAGCTTATAAAACTTAAGCCATGATACTTTTGTCCAGATGCCACCGAATTCAAGAAGAACGGATTGTCCAATTTAAATACGCCTATAACTTACTTTGAAACGACTAGCTAGTTCCTAAATCAATATTAGTTTGCAATTTATTGGTACATTTTTTTCAATTTGAACATCAAATTCTTGTGGTTTTCAAATAAATTGTATATTGGTAAAATCTTTTCAGTTTAGTCATTTAATGAAAGGGATTATTTAAACAATTAAAATTTCGTCAAAGTTCAGCATTATTATTCTGAAAACTTCAATCTCAATTAATTGATCCTTGTCATACCAAACTGAAATGTCTTTTTAATAGAGCTAAATTATTACTTTATACCTCACCTCTTCGTAAGTACAAAGTTAAGCGTTTGCTCTTCGGAATTTTTTATCGATTGAAGAAACAAGCTATTATTACTTTCTTTTTCATTATCTATCGCTCTCAGTATCTTCATTAAAAGTGCACTTCATATTATGAGAAAAAAAACCTATTCGCTAAACTTTTCTCCTTATCTATATTCAGCATGTCTTCCTCAATAAAAGGCCCTTTAAAACTTTTAATGCGAGTGCAGCATGTTTACTTTTGCATTTTTAATATCAGCAGAATATAATAATTCCTCGCAATTAATATAACTATCATTAGGTAAGATAACTCATGCAGTGTAAATAAATCACTTATTTTGTTTCTCTAGATTACTTTGAATCATTTTGAAATTTAATCTTGCATAATAATGTAACAATCGTGAATTTTAATAAAGCCATTATCACTTACCACAAATCTAACAAAATAGCGTAATAATAGTGTTTGCAAAAATAATAAAGTAACTTTTCCCAGTCTGTATGTAAAACCGAGGCCTGAATAAAACTGGAATTTCATTAAAAGAGGTTTAATGAAATTCGCCGCCTGTCCACTGATTCTTAAGCATCAAAATCAATTTGAATGCTCGCTTCAATTAAAACAACATTTCCATTACTTAGAAAAGTCTCTTGGAAGCTCAAGTGGTGCCGAGGGGGAGGGAAGGAGCAACTAAAGGGGCAGTAAAATTAAATGGAAAAAAATCCTAATGCGAATATCGGTATTCAGCTCGGAATTCTGGAAAAGCGGCGCGGCTCGGGTCTCAGCGCCAGAGTCTCAGCGCACGCGCGCGCGTCCGGTACTCCTACTACTTCTGTATATATATGTATAGCCGGCATCTGCTTTTTGCGAGCTCACGATATCGCCTTTCTTTTCCCTCTCCGCGCTCTCGAAATTACTAATTTCCTGCGGCGAACAAGGTGGATCACTCTCCGCAAGGCAACGGTGCAAGCGAATAGTCCAATCAATGCGCCCGACACTCGCTCCCTCGCTCGCAGCTCCTCTTTCTCCCTCGCATTTCCATTTTTTTCAATCTTTTTTTCCACGCTCGGAATATTCTCCCAATCCTCTTACTATAATAAAAAGAGACCGTCGCTACTGCTTTACGCTTGTTGTTTTTCACTGCCAAGTTTTTCCTTAGAATCTTTCTTTTTTTCTTAGTTACTATCTTCGTCTTTTTTCATTCATGTTTACTTACCTCTATTATTTTTTACTTTTCGTTTTAATTTGGGATTAAATAGTTGTAAAAAAAACGAATAATTTATTTTAATTTATTGAATTAATACAATTTCTAATAAATCTTTTTTAATATTATGGTGGTATTTATTGTTGCCCTCGATTGTGTGCAAAATTAACATAGAAACTTTTAACAACGGAAAAAATAACACTACGATTGCATTTTTAATTGTGGTACCTTATTAAAAGTAACGATATACAACAGAAAGTGTAACTCCACTACCAGGCACAATTAATATATTTAAATCTGATTTTTATCTATCCCCAAATTTTAGTAGATC
Organism: Megastigmus stigmatizans; assembly: GCA_900490015.1. Classification (NCBI taxonomy): domain Eukaryota; kingdom Metazoa; phylum Arthropoda; class Insecta; order Hymenoptera; family Megastigmidae; genus Megastigmus; species Megastigmus stigmatizans. Next base: position 379 of record UELV01176682.1, on the reverse strand, counting down.
TTACTTCAGCACTATACGATTTAAAACAATTCTAAAGCGTAAAATTGAAAATAAATTTAATCGATATAGCATTATTTGAATAACTCTGCTCAAAACTACACGGAGAAAAATAGTTCACTAAAAATTGCGAGAAACTTCATGAAAAATTACTATAATATTCAGCAATGGTGAGACAGAGTCGCTGTTTACTAATGTTTAGTAGACAGTATAGTAAAATTGAAGTATGATAAGTTCTAGAAAATATTATTTTAATAATTACTATACCAGTATAGCAATTTTTAATTTATTTACTCTTAATTATTACTATACCAGAAGAATGTTTTTAAAAACTAAAATAAATTTTGAATTCAATATACTATATATGTTTTTCTATTTAATG
>UELV01176680.1:0-17691 GCA_900490015.1 Megastigmus stigmatizans | reverse complement strand
CGTCTTCCCGACTGAATATTGCTACGAATGTAGCATTTTTACAAAGTCAGTGCGATTTTACAATTCGCTTGTAATATTACAGTTGGTAGAATTACTACTTTCAAAGTAGGTAATTAAAGTGTCCAACGTTCAGAGTGGAAAATTTACAATATTATAGTAATTTTGCTAAAACGTCTTTGCGTATTTACAAAAACGTTGTAAAATATCAATAAAATTGCAAATTTTTGATCTTGTAAGTAGTGATTTTACTTATTCAAGTGTGTTTAATTTTACTATAATCATTTAAATTTACACAGGTCTTTTTTACAGTGCACAGTAGTCACAGCAGTCGTAGAGACTCTTTTACTATTATATACGTATAGTAACTGAACAGCAGTAGAACTGAATTAACATAACCTCAATCGTTGATTATAAACACACATTAAAGAAGTTATTTCAAAATTCAATTAATATTTTATTTATAAATGAGGTAATTTTTTCGCACAAGTAAGACGTTTAGTCTACGTTCCTTTTTTAATTAATTAACGTATCATTCATCCTTTTTTCTATTTATAATTTAAATTTAAATGTTTTGGAATTATTTTCTAGGTTGTCAGAATAAGTATAAAAAATATTACAATAATTTTTAACAAAAATGGCTCAAAGTAGATTGGAAAAAATTGGTACAATATACTCAAGGTAAATAATAACAACCCAAGTCAAATGCGAGTAACGTTCATGATTACATTATTATTGCAGGGTTACTAATTTATTAAAAACTGGAGCAATAAAAGAAGAGAGTAAACCATTATGGTACAATATATATGAATCATTTCCACCAAAATATGAACCACGATATGATAGACCAGCTTCTAATATTCAACTGAGACAAATATTTTATGCAGAAGATACAATAAGAGCGTAAGATTATTACCTATTTAATGTTACAATACCTGAACTTATTTTAAAATTTATTTGTCTAGTTATGTGTAGATTTTCAAGAAACTGTCTTTAATAATCTTTTGTGCGCTCTTAATATGTGCACAGTTTTCTGAAAATTTTAATTATATTATTTTATTAATATGTAGAAAATTTCACAAGGACTTTAAAGTACCTGACAGAGTAAGCCTGATCAAAGAAAAAGTAGTTTCAAGAACAGAAGAATTTCTAGCAATTTACAAAGAATTAGAAAAAGTACGTTATCATGTCACAATTTACATACACTATATTTCGCAAAGAAAATTAGGAAAACATAGCATACATGTTGTTTATTGTTACAGAATGGAATTCCTGAAGCTGAATTATATAATAAAGCTTTTATACAGTTTAATATGTTAAATCAAGAACGAATCAATAAAAAAGCAGAACAATATAAGTCAAAGAGTTTAAGAAAAAATATTTTTAAAGGATCTTCTGATACAGATACACACGCAAAAGATGATAAAGATAGACATGAATTTAGCATTGATACAGTAATAAAAGATCAAGATGATGAAATTATTAATAATGACCCAAAATTTAAACCAATATATTTGAGCCTGAAAAAACTATTACAAGAACCAGTTGAAGATGCGAAGAAGTTGTCAGAACAAAATATTAAAAATGAGCAGAAATCTGAACTAATTGAATCTAGCATTAAAAAAATATTTCAAGATAAAGATGATGAAAAAACATTACAAGATAAAGATGATGAAGTCAAAAAATGAGAATAAAATAATCGTTGTACAGTTTTAAGTAAAGTTAAGTTTATATAAAAATAAAGAGTTTTCAACATTATTATATATTAATCTTATTATTTACTTTACGATTTTATTTATTAAACTTATACACTTTATAATTTGTTCAACTTTTATATTAAATGTTTTTACTATTATTAATAAGGTAAATGATTTTGAAAATGTTAGCTCAATTTTTCTAAGTATGAATGGATTTATTGAAGCACTTCTTCTAATAATTAATTGTGATTTGGCACTAATTTTTAATGACAATTCCTATTAGGTTGATATTTTAAGCTTGATTAATTTTCATGTTTGATGATTTAAATTTACCAGAAAAAGATGGTCGACGCGTTAACATAAAGAATATATATAGCAGTAGGGTTTGGTCCTTTTCATCTCTGGTTTGGTTTTACAAGAATAGGTTATTTGTGCATTGTTTACGCAAGTTTATATTCTGCCATTCAGAAAGATGTTTAAAACATTATTTTAAATGAAATATATTATTAAACAAAAGTAAAAGTCTCATATATTTTAATATCATAGTTGCTTGTAAATAAATACAAAAATATAAAATGTCAACTGCGATAAATTTTACGGCAGAAGCAGCAAAAGGTTAATAATTTGTATATAATAACCCATACATAAGTAAGTACCTATATATTTTAAATTTACTAAGCTATAAATATTTCTGTTGCAGCTGCGTTGACGGACGTTTTAACTGCTCTAGAAGCTCCAGAAAATGTACAAAAACTTGCAGTCGCCAAAGAAAATTCCGGAAACGAAGTGCTTAAAACAATGCAATTTGTTTTTCCGACTGTCATGCAAATACAAATGGAAGTTATAAAAAAATATGGTTTTCCTGAAGGACGAGAAGGTAATTACTTAAGATATCTTCGTCGTTTTACTTACTTCTTCTTTATTGGCTTTGAGCTATAGACTCGCTTTACCATTACCCAGTACTCTGTATTACTAATATACAACAACAATTTATCCTGAAACACAATTTGATAATATTTGACCTTACTTTAAATTTTTCATTTTAATCTTTTTAACATATGAATTTACTTACTAGAAAAAGCAAAAATTACATGAAAATATATTTTTAGGTGCTGTACAGTTTGCTCAGTTAATTAGGTGTTTGGAAAAAGAAGATACCGAAGTAGCAAAATTGTACGCTCAAGTACGTTCATTCTTCCTTCCAAGTCATCCAGTTTATACTTCAACAGACACATCTTTGTAAGACTTAAAAATCTATTACAATTTAAGTGAAGGTGCATTTACCAAAAAAATGTCCAGCCGAATTTTACTGTTAATACTGTATTCTGGACTTATACTAGTGATTTAAAACAAGATATTAGGATTTACTTCAAACCTTTGGAGTATTCCCTTTATAGGGGTTTGAGTTACTTTGAGAAGATTAAAATTATCATTATCTTCATAAAAAAAATAGACAATAGATCTGATTATAAAAAATTAAAAAATTTTAGAGTATTTCTTTTTGTGCTGGTTGTAATTTAATAAGTTCAAAATATGTTAATTTTTAATAATCGTTATTATATTTTCTAAGTAGAAAATTGTTTTTAACTCATTCCCCTATTTGCAAACCGACTGAGAAATTAAAATTCTATATTATGTTCTCTGTATATTATTATTAGTACTGGAACTTGATTTGTAAAACACTATGAAACACATGTCAATTATCATATTTATATTTATTTATCACTAATCTCATTCTAGAATTTCATACATATTTTATCATGTTTTATCGCCTTTTGTACTATTTATAAGTTTTTGCAATAATGTAAACCTGCGTATCTTTTAATTATTTTATTGATGTCATAAACTATTTCTTAGTTGCAATTTCATTAACGGCCATAGAAAATTTATTTTTTAATTTTCTTTTAGAATTGTTACAAATTTTATTTGAACTATATTTTTACTTTTAATGAATAAAAATAATTCATAAATATAAAACAATTGTAAAGTGAAAATGTGATGTTTGTTATATGTATACCAATTTGTTAAAAAAATTATTACATATGCTGTAAATGAGTACATACATCATGTGTACTTATAAAATTTATACATTAATCGAGTCACACAGACCCACCAATGGCAGTAATTTTGCCAGCCTTAGATTCATTTATAGTTAAATCTTTTCGTATGAAAAATAGACAATAATTACTAGACGAATTAATTTTTAAGCACTAGAGTAAGATCACTTAAGTAGTATAATTTTTTATATTTTTTTTAATTTTACAGAATACATAGTATCCATCGCATTATTATTTGTCCCTTACAATCGCTGCATGTTATCAATTCAATTAGATCAAGCGCTTTTATGATTGAAAAAAAATATTTTGTATACAATTGTCGTTATACTTTCATATAATATTTATTAATGATCTTTATAACTAATTATTAAGTTTATAAGTGCCAATAAAAAATTTTTAGAAAAATAAAATATTACAGTATTACATTTATGAGCCAAAGGTGAAAGCAATGTAGCTAAGATTTCATTATTTTACTACTTAAAAAAGTAGAAGTCAAAAATATCTATGTAGTGACTATTTAGAATAGAATTGAAAATCAAGCATTAAGGTACATCAAACGAAATAAACCAGTCATTTAACTAAACATATGAAATTTTGATTTTATTTGCATAATTAGTAAGCGATTAAATATACGATAGAATTTAACCCATTTTATAGTTTTAAAATATAATTTTAAATAAGGATAAAAGAAAACAAATTAAATACCTATATGAAGAATAAATTTAAATTTTTTTACATCATAATAACATAATATTACATAGTAATAATAATGATTGTAATAATAATGTTTTATAATAATAGTAGTAATAATATTAGGAATAGGAGTACAATATATGATTTACTAAAATATATAATAATTTATCATTAATTTTTCCAAGTCTTAAAGTTATTTTTGCAATGATGAATTTCATTCTAGCTTTTCATGATACTAAGCAATGAAAGAAAGTTTCGCAGTTCGCAGGGCATGAGAATTCTGTCTTCTACAAGTTGCAATAAATACAGCATACAAAACTAAAAATTAAATAAACATCTAACTCCGTAACCTTTTTTTACATAATCCTATACGTAAATCAAATGCTTATACAGAGAATAGGATAAAAAGGAACAAAAAATTCTTGACTCTAAAAATATCTCGGGCAACAAGTTATCAGAGAAAAAAAAACTTGTAGATGTTCTTGTTGAAGTTACTTTAGAAATTTCACTCTCTACGAACAACAAAAAATCCGCATATTTGTATCAAAGATTAAGAATATAGATTAAAGTGGGATTTTTTATTTTTAATTCTATTTTCTTGTTTAGTTAATTAATATTACAACTTCTAAATTTTTTTTTCTTGTTTATTTGAGTTACTCTTGTAAAATAGTTATGCATTAATTGCATCTAGAACGATGTTAAAATAAACATATTTCTTAAATAAAACAAGAAAACTGTACAAAAGGAAAGTTATCTCATTAACTATATAATATAAAATTAAGAAAATAAAAAATCCCAATTATCAATATTTTTTAGCTCTGCTTCTTAAGTGTATCATCTTATGTATTCTCCAGAATTCATGAATATTCTACACTTAAAGAATGAAAACTTTAAGTTAAATCTTTCTGTTAAAAGTCACATTGTTTTGAGTTTTCTTCTACACCTCTATGCACACTATGGAAATAATGATTTATCTCCAAAAAGTATACTTTAGCATAAAATCATAGTCTAAAAAAAGTATCAATGTCACGACTCAATAAGTGCAGATTTTTTATATATTGTGTTATTTCAACAATAACAAAGTATTTCGCACTATATAACTGAAGTAAAATTAAAGTTTTGAATTAATGAATAAAATTAAAAAATAAATTACAATTTATAATTTGCTCAAATTAATAATCCAATTGTTCAAATTAACCCTTAAAGTGTAATGGATTTTTCGGCACCTTTAAAGTGTAAACATTAATAAACAAAAAAACTGATAAATGTTCTTACGGTATTCTAGACCTTATAATTTGCTATCAAATGACGTTTAATAATAAAAATTTTTTTACATTAATAAACAAGGAAAAACAGCGGATAGATTTCGTTCAAATATAAACGACCTACCTTTATAGTTTATGGGTTAATTTCAAAGTTGATTTTCCATTCAAAGATAAAAAATTATTTGTGCAAATCAATTGCCGAAGTAAAATTTAGCTAAAGCCAAAAGATCAAAAATTTAAATTCAATTTATCAAAATTTCGATCATATTTGTTCTGAATTAAAAATTGCCTATCCTTTACTAATAATAATTGATAGTATTTTTACGGAAATTGTATGTTTTGAAATCGGACACGCTAAACAACTACATTGAAGCACTCAAAGTATGCATGCGTAGCGTGGGTGCTAACTACTCCAGAAAATCAGAATTTCCGCATTCAGACATTGCCAGTTTACACAGTAAAGTTCGTTTAAGGGCGCCTTCACAATAGCCGTTTCATCTTTTTTTCAAATATAAACATTGCAATATTAATAATAGTATAATAAAATAAAATATCGTAATAATAATAGTTATATAAAGCGACAGTTGGTAAATGAAGAGGCCGCTCGATCACTTTATTTACAATCCTTCTATAACATTGTGACCTATAAAATCGATCAAAACGTGTAGACGACGAATCTACAAATTCATTTGCAGTGCTTGCATAACGCATAACTATCCTTTTTCGCAATAAAAAATAAGAGGAAAACAAATTCTTTTTCATGCGTATCTTATACAAAGCACAGATAGATTCGTAAAAGTTTTGTTTGTTTGTTATAACCTTGACCGCTGCACTTAAAGATTATCCTTCACCGACACTTCAAAACCAATCTTCGATTATTGCATTGTGAAGAAAAAAAAGAACGTGTTTTCTACTCCCCGAAAAGAAATAAAAATAATAAATCTTAGGATCCTCCATTTGCTCTTGATAATATTATAAATCGAATATTTAGGCTGCTCTCCGTGTCATTTAACTAAAAAACCTTGTACAACACATGTGCTACACCTAATACAAAAAAAAAGAAGAGTTTTTGCTTTCAGTATAGTTTTTTTTCTTCTCGTTTATCGAACGAGTCTTTTTTTTTACATATTCCTTAAAAACAGAACCCTGTTCGATATAATAAACCGAAGGCACGTTCTCGCGTGCCTTCACATCTCTTTCTCTCTCACTCTCTTATCCGGAAACGTGAAATGCATATAAGCTTATGCCGCTCTCCACATCATCGTATCGCTCGACCGATTATTATTTTTTTTTATTCATCAACATCGGACATTATATATACGTAATAATCGCACTACAAAAAGAAAGTACCTCATTCTTTTAATATCCTTCGTCGTTTACTTCTCGGGTACTCGAAAAATATGCTATACACATATGAAAAAGGAGTGAGTATAAAATCTATCTTTTTTTTATCATACGGATCTTAAAGCGTTCGAAGATAAAATACTAATTGATTTTCGATTCCCTAATTATATACCCCACCATTTTTTCCCAACCTCATCAGCATGTGTATATCTTAATAATCCTCAAATGTAGGACTACGAGTATAATCGCTTAAAAATTCCTGCATATCCTCTGGCTTGCAGTCGATGTGCTCGCGAAGTCTTTGAATCATCAGTTTATACCGCACAGGGCTTCGTTTTAGAAAAAAAATTCATTTCTCCATGTCATTTACATAAACACGCGTATTCTTTTCTCTTATCATTTGTTTCTTTGTATCTTTGTTTTCTTTTGATGCTGCTTTATTTATCAATCCTCTCGGTTCTTATCGGATGCACAATGTATTTATTCATACTGCTCTGGACGCGAAACAACGGCTCGGGTGCTGCTGCTACCGTAGCTCGGCTACGAAAGGAACGGATTCGCCGTGGCCGTGGTCGTCGGTGTCGAGCTAGCGACAACGCTCGTACTAGTCCAGGGATCCTGTCGTATCTGATTGATCGAGGGACGTGGTGGTGGCGTCACTGGTGCGAATGGATTCGCCGAGTATGGTATGGGTGCTGCAAAAAGCATTTTGGGTTAGAGCAATTCTTTTTCGTTCGTTTCGTTTATTTGCCGATCAACTACATTGACAATCACGTATCTTATGCATACATATATATCAAGATGTGTCATATTCAAATTCAAAGTATAACTGGTGACGATTTTTAACGTTTTTCTTTTTTTCTTTTACCCATTTGTGTTATATTTTTACAATCGTTTAATTATTTAACTAAAGCAATTGAAAACATAAAAAATTAATTGACTGAGTAAAGATCAGATTTTTAAGGGAATCACTTACGATAGTTGAGTTTAGATTTATTACAACATTTTATATTATTTTGCTGAGAAAATGATTAAACGCCAGTATTATTCCATTATAATTCTATATAGTTTAGTAGTGTTCAAAATGATACTTTTTTCTACTATAATTATTCTATATTGTTTTTCAGTGTTGTATATGACAGAATTTCTACAGACTTTTTACTGCACTACAATTCATGTATGAATACCAGAGATTTTAAAAAATTTTCTACTATCAATAATAGGTCTAGCTAGTTAAGAAACAAAAATATCATGGATTAATTTTTTCACATTTTCAACTTTTCATATTTTGGCATGTTTAACTTCATAGAATTATTATGTAAGAGTCACGAACAACTTGCATTATCATGCAGAATATTGTCTCAATTATAAAATATACAGAAACGAATGTGCAGCTTCTTTATTACTATTACCATTACTGATTTGTAAAAATATTAAAGTAGATTAATCTTACTTTGAGTTTTAACGTATTTCATATCAATATGCTAAAGCTGATATATAACCATAGTAAAGTGATTTCACTGAATTAACCAGTGTAGTTGTTATGAGTAATAAAAACTGCAGAATCGTTATTTATAATAACTATCACGTTCAACAATATTTATAAAACGTGTATGACAACTCTCTGTACATGTGATTTACAATAAACAACGTAACTCCTTTTAAATATGCAGTTGGAAAATTTCTATTAAAATTTTAATTACTTTCACCAAGTTATTTTAATTACCAATCCAAAAAATCAAAAGACACCGACTTTTGTAGTCCAGTAAGATCTCTAACAATTATTTTACGTACATTATGTAAGATAATAATAAACAAGATTTTCCTATTTTCCGTGTGATACTTAAATAAGTGAAAGCTTTTGTCTAATAACGAAATTCTGCACTTTTCTGTGAATCGTGCTATCATATTATACGAGTAGACTTCATTTCGTACTTTCACTCTTAAAATTACTTTAAATTGTTAAATGTATTTCTCCTACTCAATTACTGTACTTTAATATTTTTGCTGTAATAAATCTGATTCAAATGTTTAATAAATAACAGTAATTATAAAGAGTCGTAATTTATTTATTGTTCTATAAATAACATTAATTTTTATTGTTATTAAATCCGTTATACAGATCGATTAGGAGATAATTATGTAAAAACTATTTTCCAACTGCGTTATGATAGCAAACTACTTATGCATTTGCATTCACAAAGGTAAAGTAGAGATTAAGAATAGCTGAATGAAAAAAAGTTAAATTTTCTAAAAAAGATAGAATCAATTCAAGCTACAAATTTTGAAAACAACTTCTACTCATGAACACTTTTTTCATGCCATCATGCAATACTTTTCACTGTTTTTTGAATGTTTTTTTTTGTTATACTCACAAAAGTTACTTCCAATGAAATGCTGCTTCGCGCACATAGAATAAATGTTACGAAAATGAGTGATTTCACTTTTATTTAAAGTTAATTATGTTATAGAGAGCAATATAATATCTTATGAGAATTTGTGCGTTATATCTTTCTCGTTTGCTCAAGTTAATACTCGATTGAAACTTTCAAAGAGAATTAATTATATAGAGAGATCACAAAATAAAAATTACCTGCTGGTGCTGGGGCAGGAGTTTTTATTGACGACGCACTCACAAGATTGTCCAAATTCACAAGAGCTGAGTTTTCGCCTAAAAATGATTGGGGAGTCTTTTTTACAGCACCAGTGCTAGGCGGCATAGTGTCGCCAAGGCCTCTTAAATCAAATGGATCCGGTGACGTTGTGTTTCCTGCAAAAAGTATTGCAGCACGTGAGATAAAACTATTTTATTATATGTGACTAAAAGCAATCAACTAACTTATAAAATATGTTTAAGAATCAAGAATTTCTTTTCGAGATTTCATTACTGTATTGAAAAAAGCTTAAGTCTTATTTAAATTGAAATTGATTAAACCATACCATTGTTCATAGGCAGCGGACTAGATCCGACTTTGTTTCTATTGCTAATGACATCAAATTCATCGAGATCACCCAGTGGACTAGTATTTCCTTGATTCGATGATGTGCTATTAAAAGTAGACCCAAGTCCATTGAAACCATTACTAGTAGAACTGAAGTTAGCAGCTGTTGATGAAGATACATTAAATCCAATTGGCGGAGACTAAGAAAAAAAAACAACATTGTATTACTGTAAAAACATTACTTTATTTTATTTAAGTGACTAAAAAAATTATATTACCTTAGTCTCTGCATTTGTTGCTGAGACTGGAGCCCATGGATCTACTGGTGATGGAGCTGGAACTCTCCATGGATCAACAGTGGCAGCTAAAAGTACATATATTTTTATATGATAAATTAAGAAATTTATAAAAGTATCTTATTCAATAGTTAGTATAGTATTTACAAATAAATTTTAAGTTAGTAAATTTACTTAAAAATATAGAGGAAAAAAATACATTTGACGAAAGAGATAAAAATACTGTTAAAACCCTCAAATATTTACAAAATTATTTACAGAAGATAATCATCACAAGTGAATAAATATTTTTAATAAAAATAATATTTTTATTATTTAAAAATATATTATATATTCTTAATATTGTAAAAGAAATAGTTTAAAGAACTTAAAGAGCAAAGAAAATTAGTTTTTGTGTTATAGTTAGAGGATTAACAATTTACCTGGAGATCCTGTTAGCCAAAATCAAGAAAGTGTCGTAATCATGCAAAAAGTACAAAACAGAGGTTAATCGAGTTAAGATAAATCTGATAAATCACTTTCAAAGAATCATTTTGGAATCACAAGAATATATACTCACTTGGCCTTTGTGGTAAAACTGGAGCCCAAGGATCAACTGCTGGTGCAGCAGGTGCAGACCATGGATCGTTTTGTGTCTGGAAAAGATTAAACGTATTATTTATGCAATCTAATAAAGAAACGTATGAATGAAAAATGTTGAAGCATATAAAGCTTAACTAGCTTCTAAACATGCAAAAGAATTTTATTTCAAATGTATAATGAAGTGCCACGATGAATGTCATTTAGTCAAACAAAGTGCCTAAAAATAATAAATCATTTCGACCAATATAAGTCAGTTAACTTATGATTACGACAATGCTCACAAACACAAGTTATAAATATACTTTTAAAAGGTAAACAAAATCAGTAACAGTTACAAATTCAACAGTTGATAAAAAACGAGAACTCATAAAAATGGTGATCCACACTTAATTCAAATTCATTTCTCGTAGGCACATACCTTTGACATACGAAATAGAGAAAAGTCCAACGACTGCCGTGCAAACATGCAAAATTAAAATTTCATGCGCGGCCATATTTATTTTTGTATCTAATTCGTAAGTACGGTATATAATATGTTTTTTCCTTACCTGAGGTCGTGGAGGTGGTGGTGCTGCTATTGGCACTCCCCAGGGATCAGTTTGGGCGTTCGTTCCACTGGCTTCTCCCAAGTTCACGTCAAGAAGATCGAGCATATGACTTTGCTTCTCTTGAGGTGTTCTACAATTGCGACAAAATATAGCGTTCAGAATAATTGTGATCAAAAACATAATGTAATCAAATCGTATTGCAATAATTCTTTCTTTGATTAAGAAAGTAAATGAATGAAAAGTTTTTTTACTAACTTGAAATCCTGCTGACTCTGGCTAAGGGCCAATTGCAATCTAACATCATCGCTGCGCCTTCTCTGTTCTTCCTGTTCGGCCTCTTCCCTCGACATTGCTAGGGCAAGTTGCAGCTGAAGTTCTTCTTCGCCGACGGTCTGAGGTCTGGCAGCCTCCAACTCAGCTGAGGAAAGAATGAAAGGTAACTCATAATGAGCAGTTGTTATTTTCATTGATTTCCATCTATACCAACTTGTTACAAGATCATGCCAAACTTTAAATTTAAACCATTTTGCAATCCAATAAAACTGTGAGCTATATATAGCAAAACCATTATAGGCAACGAATGAAAAGAAATGTTTTTTTTTTATGAAAACATAGTTAAGTCTGATTTCTATCCAATTATAGTGGCGAAAATAAAAACATTTATGTATACTAGTTGTCATAAATTCAATATATAGCTTATCCAGTACATTCTGAATAAGATGATAATATATCTTTCTAGTTCAGTTTAAATAGATCAATAATTATTTTTATAAATAATGACAAATCTTGTCAGTTTCTAAACTAAGCAGTAAAAATTTTGAATAATCCGATAGATAGAAATCCTCCTTAAACACAAAATAGTAGTTAGTCAAGTAAACAGTTTGAAATCGATGATAATTAGTAAAGAGATTCTTACGTCTTGATGAAGATTCCGATAGATGACATGGTTCCCATTCTTGGAACTACAAAATAATGAGAAAAAAAAACAGAGGAACATTACACTAATCTCTCTAAAATCCAAAACTAAGTTATGCAGGTTGAGTATATGTATAGAAAAGACTTACATCGCTGCTGACCGGCGAGATGGTGTCGACTCCATCGCTACCGAAACCACTGAGCGACTGTGCAAATCTTTCTTTCGCCTTGAGGGCCCTTGCTCTTTCGTTCCTCAATCTTTCGTCATCTCTCAATAAGGCCACTAGTTGCTTAGCTTTCTCTCGCACGTTTATTCCCTGGTCCTTGTGACCCTCCATGTACTGGAAATCTGAAAATAAGCAATATCGATGTTAGAGAATAATTTGAAATACGTATAGATTGAAGTCTTTACCCGTCAAGTCATACATAATTCATTCGTCAGAGCAGTTGTCTAATAAGTTTTATAAATAACGGTAAGCAAAATGCTAAATAGTGATTTCCAAGCTGCGGGGAACAAGTTTTCAACCTCAGCTTTTTCATTGAATAAGTATGTATCAGTAATTTCTATAAAATTGTGGTCTTAGAATATCACTTGCAATTAAATTCCAGTAAAGATCTCAGAGAAAAGAAAGTTTTCGAGGACATGAACTTCCGCCATGACTCTACGGTGTTTCGTTCAAAAGGTACAAAAAGTGTAAAATTACGAGAAGAAGTGGAAGTTTATCCAGGCAAGAAATCAGTTCCTGTGAAATTTACAGTACAACAGAGCTCAACCAGTAGATAATATTTCAAGTTGTATCGAACAAAAATGTTGTTTATTAATAAGATTTGTCTGCAATAGAACAGTTGGTCCGGTCGATATATATACCTTTGAGCGTCTGTATGGCGAATATGTTCTCCTTGCACTGCTGGGCGACTTTTTCCGTGCCCGTCTTGATGAGGTACTCGAGCAGCACCAGCGCCTTGTACACGTGACGCCAGTTCTTGCCGTGGTCGTTGAGCCGCTTCCACAGCATCTGCATGATCTCCGTGAAGGCGACTACGTTGTATGTGAGGTCGGCGATCTCCGCCATGAGGGTACTGCTCGGGCCCCATGGATCGTTGCTCGTTGCCTTTCGCACGGCTTTCTGTCGAATCAATTAGAATTGGCCCGTTGGACGTTTTTCGGGGGGTGAACGAGTGGTTAGTCGATGGGAATGGGGATATTTTCAAAGTTGATTTTTTCTTAAATATATTTCCAAATAAATCATTCGTGAGACATAATTTGGATGCGTTCTTTCCTACGGAAAAATTAATTTCTTTTAACTAGAAGATAAAGAAACGTTGGAGCTCGATGAAATTAACAGCTCATTAGGTACTTGGGCTGTGACACACACGGAAATCCGAGCGAGCGGAGAGATAGAAAGAGAAGTGGGAAAAGCGAAAACACACGCGTCGCGGCGCGAGGTATACAATAATGAGCTTATAGGAAGGAGTGCGCGCAACCGCTTACTCACCTGCGCATTGCTGTAGTTGTGGGCGAGATTAACGATGTCTCGCCTGATGCCCGCCAAGTTAACCTGCATCACGTCCTGCCCTTGTCGCCGCATCTGAAACATCGCAAATCACGTGCTTGTCACACAAACTCTCTCCTCCGGCTTGTAATCCATTACTCTACACCCTATTCTGGATCTTACTCGCGGATCCCTCGTATACCTATCACTGCTTCATACGTTCATACGCTCTTTCATTCTTAGCGTGTAAGCAGACATGTTTTTTTGCTCTAGCTTTTGTTTTTCTTTTTACGTGCGAAATCAATAATAGCCATATACGGTTCATCATTTTTTTTCAGACTAAAAATAGTGCAATACGTATCGACGACCGTTTATTTATCCATATGTAACGACGATCGGTAAACAGTGCAGAGCGACACATTCGGTATGCGATACCCGATGAAATTTCGATGATAAACGGTGCAATTTTTGAATAAGCCGAGTGGAATTTTGCGAATGCAAACACGGGAAAGTGATAAAAAAAGCAGCTCGTTATATTTGACGTGTTTTTGCAACGATAAATATCGGATGCATCGAGGAGCGAGTATACAGTAATATCAATCCAAATTAAGTATTGCACCATTTTACAAAAGAAAAATTACCCTTTTCGAGTGCAAAATAAACATATTGATGCCTTATTCGAGTCCGGAGGTTATAATTAACCTATTGGCATAATACTAATAGACAATAGAGATGCAATTTTTTCACAAGATTTACGTGATTACTTTAAACAGCGCCTTTGAAAATATTTTTTTTTTTATAATAATTTATCACCGTGGTTACAGGACTACATCCACACAAATGAAAAATGGGTCGGAACAAAGAGTAACACGTAAGCTCGCAGGCACGAGGAAAGACTAAAAAGCCTTGGCTGCAGTAATGAAAGCGAATTATCGATTTCTCACTACTTTTACGAATTTTCAAAGCTTTAACTATAGTGCAATTAACAGTCGATACGACAGTTTTAGTGCGGTAATAAGTCGATTAACGTGTGACTAAATCTCGTGCATTCCTTATACCTTATACCTATAAAACTAAAGTAATTTTCATTGGGGTTTTCGGTATGTGTATATGTTATTATAACGATATTTTTAACAGCTTTAAATTTATAAAAAAAATGTGTAAGTTTTCTTTAGCGACGCAGGTAACCAGGAAATAACAACTGAATTTATTCATGTATTCTGTCAAACATATAATAGACAAGTGCCTCAACGAAACATCTAATTTCATTGATTTATTCTTTATCGCTGACTTATTTTTTATCGGCATAAACGGATAAATTGTATCATTATATATATCGTCCTTTAGAATTTTGCAATAGATAATAAATCCACTAGAATTAGAAAGGTTTTACATTTCTATAATTAACAAGTTCAAATTTTTCAAAACGATTTCAAAAACATCTAGGCACAAAGTGAGGGGACTTCCATTTATTACACAATTGCACCTGTGTGCGTACATATTCATGTATATTCTGTACTGTAACAAATAAACTAGTTGTCAGCGAGTGTCCTTTTTTCTCTCTTTTTATAGATACATTATTTGTACGGTATGAGAATAAAAACACAATAGAGGAAAGCCGTTAACTAATTTTAACGTCGACATAACAATGGGTAAAAGTGGAATGAAATGCTGCAGTCTATACATTTATTTTAATGCAACAAAACTTTTTTTTTAAGAAAATTAAGCTAAATATTAACGCAACTTTCCTCATTTATCCTGTATACTTTTTAGTAACACATGTCAATTTTGAAATTCGATCTGTCGACTAGTTTCGAAATGTATTATACTTGATAAATACTTATTAACTTAAATACTATCTAGCTGTGCGATTCTTCGAGGACATGTGGAACAGAGACAGTGAAATAACACAAAAAATTTGCGGAAGTGATCGAGTGCATAGTTCGATAACGTCAATAGAAATGCATACAACGCTTTGCGATAAAAAAATTTATGCCATTTGAATATTTGAAAGCTAAACCAATATTCGTTAAAAGAGACCTCAAAAAGTGTTGTACAAATATTGCAACTCAGCCGTTATATAGATGCAAAAACACTTCGTCATTCAATCAAATCTGGTATTGTATAAATACGCTCTTATTTTACTGCTAAAACAAAGCAGAAAAAACGGAAGAATCTAGAACGAGGATGAAAAGCTCGCCGTTATCTCGGCAACGTGTTATACGAGACACGAGAACTTCACTTGATTGAGAAAGTTCAATTGACATGTGCTGCACTGACATACACTGCACAAGGTGAGAGTAAGAGTGAAGAAGCTTCAGTCGGTGCGCGACGCGTTTGACGTTTTCTTATATTTTTAATCCGCGGCGCGAGTCGCTTGGAAATTTGCGAACAATTAGCGAGAGAGCTGATGCACTTGGCTTTTGTTTGCCACGGAAGATAACAATGGAGAGAGAGAGAATAAGTGCGTTAACACTTAAGCGGCTTTTTGGCAACAAAAAACTTCGTATTCTTTTTACCAGATTAAAATAATGTTAAATGATTACAAATAGAAATTAGTGCAGTTTTCTCGTGAAAACACATTGAACGGTGAGATTAGTTGCTAATTAAATTGAAAACAGTGAAAACAGATAATGTGACGAATGATCGTGACATCCGCGTGGAAGTGAATAATAATAAAACACACGTGTGTCATAAAATCCGTGATTATACGAAAAGTTCCAATTGCTATTGCCTAATTTACCTTGTCCAAGGTCATTTTGACGCTGGCCTAAAAAAGCTTTCTTCTGCGCCGGTAATGATGGTACTTATAAGAGGCTCGTCCGCTCACAACAATACAGAAAGTTTCCGAGTACTACGATTGAACGATCGCCTCATGAAGCATGCAAAACAATTAATTATCTCTTTTGTTGCTTTAATATATATACTTATGTGGACTGGATCTAAAGGAAAGCTCGCAGTGGCTCGTTAACGTCTAATCATTTTTGCGCGCGAATAAGTATTTATTTTAATGTCATGGCGAATCGCTTATTGCCAGTGCGTTTTTATTTTGTTTATTATAATTCAAGTGTTAGAGGTCTTACTAAAGAATATCTCTAAGATCCAGTTTTGCGGTCATAAGCCTCTGATTTCATCTAATCTTTGTCAAGGATATTCTTAAAATTGTTTTTGAAAATGTGATTAAGCACAAACTGATGGGCAATAAATATCGACGTTATATCTCATTGATATTTTAACGTCTAATATTTACAAATAATTCAATTTTAAATAAAAATTAAACATTTATGTACGAATTTTTACGTTCCGTGTGAATTGTTTCTGTAATTACTCATCGCAAGAGTGTTTAAATACCTCTACGCCGGTTATCAACATTTAAAAAATTGAAAAATTGCAATATGGTATTTTGTAAAAAATTCAGGCAACTTGAATAGAATTAAAATGCAAACTTGATTTTCAATTGAGATTCACTGATCTTATAAAATGAAAGAATTCGTGAAGTAAGCTCACAGGACTAGCTTATCATAAAAATACTACGAAAAATTACATTATGCGTCGATAACAATTTAAATGGAAGTAAACTGCTTATGCAAACAGCGACAATTAAAGAATAAAATGGTTGCCAGTCCATTTTCTAAGTTTCTCAACATTTACAACTGTTATAAGCTCTTAACTATCGTTTTCATAAAATATTGATAAAAAAAATTCCTTTTTCACACTAATCTGAGCTATATACCTACTAAGCTCAAATTAAAAGAAAAACCCTTTAAGCGTAAACAAATCATCGTTAGAATCAAACAGTCAAACAATCATCATCACAGCATTTCTTTTGTCATCCGCTCAGTAATGCAACGAAAGCTTTTCA